>VMDR010003601.1:0-62307 GCA_007922815.1 Macrotus californicus
CCACATGATCTCACCTTTAACTGGAACATAATCAACAAAAGAAATCAGCAAACAAAATACAACCAGAGACATTGAAATTAAGAACAATCTAACAATGGCCAGAGGGGAAGGGGGAGGGAACAGTGGGGGGAAGGGTTTCCAGGAAACACTATAAAGGACACATGGACATAACCAAGGGGGAGGGTGGGAGCGGGGGAGGAGGGTGGGATTGGCTGGGGTGGGGAGAGAGTGATGGGGGGAAAATTCAAACTGTAATTGAACAACAATAAAGTAATTAAAAAAAAAAGAATATTAAAAAAATGTTGTCAGTAGAAAACCTAAAAAAAAAAAAAATCTATTGTGATGATTTATACTAATACTTTTTTTTTAAGTTGGACCAACTTTGTATTACTGCGATATGACCAGCTTGGTTCTGCTACATTCCCCTTGCTAACATTTTCATTGAAACTTTCACAGACATGCTTATGAGTGAGGCTGGCCCTAAGTTCCTATCCTCCGCGGTCCTCTGCTAGTTTGGGTCTCCATAGCCTCGCAAATCGAGATGGAGACTGTTCCCTATCCTCCTATTGTGGCTGGTTCTACTCACTTTAGAAATTAATCATTCACTTATAGCTACAGGAGATCCAGGTTCAAGTCTCTTAGTTGCACACACACTGACCCACAAATACACTTCCGCTGCCTTCATTCTCTTTATATAGCTATATTATAGTGTCTGGTTCAGTCAGTATTCCACATTGTCAGGATTAAGTAAATATTATACACTGATGAACCATATATCCTTTTCTATGTGTGCCAATCAGTAAACCTTCCCAAAACTCTTGCACAGAACTTGTAAGTCCATTCACTTAGGCAACTGATATTTCTGTTTTTTATGGAGAAATCTCTCCTGGAGTTTTCTTGTTCTCTTGCTCCAGACTGGATTATGCTGTGCCTGCTTCCTGCTATTGGGGGTTATTTCTCTCAGCTAACACCTTCAACATTCCTTTTATCTGTTTTCTGTATTGGAATCTGTGTCCTTGTTTCCAGAGTTTTCTTTCTTAATTTGCTGGTTCACTTTGGTGGAGTATGTTCTCTCATTTTGCGAAGGGATGATTGGAAGACAACATTTTTGAGAATGAACTGCTCAGAGTTTACCTTCATTTTGTCTTCTCATTTTCTACCTTGTATAGGTCTGGAATTCTAGATAGGAATACTGTTTTTTCAGAATCTACAGGTGCGTTGTCTTCTAACTTCCCGTCTTGCCAATGAGAGACCAACACTGTTCTGATTCTCAGTTTTTTTGCATGTGAGATATTTTTCCTCTCTTCTTTCTTGTGTAATCTTCTTTTTATCTTTTATTTCTGATGTTCTGAAATTTCAAAGGGTATAGTTTGGTGTAGATTTTTTTAACCCCTCATTGCATTGGACTTGTAATCCAGAAATACATATCCCCAATTCATGGAAATTTTCTTATATTATTTCTGTGTTTGTGCATGTGTGAGTGTGTGTGTGTGTGTGTGTGTGAGAGAGAGAGAGAGAGAGAGAAACATCTCATATGTATAAAAGAATATGAGTAATACAGGGTCCAGCAGAAGTAACACCATTGAGTGTGGTTGGTAGGGTATATGAATGTCTCGCACAATACAGACAGCAATTTGAATATTCCACCTAAAATATCATATGATGTGCTTGACTGTGATATTGTTATGTTACAGAATTACATGCTTATGATTTTGTAATAAAGGATTTGGTATAGATTACCAGCACATAAAAAGGGACCTTATTTGTGCCAGACCCTGCATAAGTTATGAAACATAGCAGTAAAACAAACACCTATAAACCCACCACCCAACTTAGGAAACAGGACATTACCAATACCTTGACCTTCCCTATATGTTCCTTCTGATCTCATTCCCTGCCTTCCTGTGCTACCCCTCATCCTCTTCCCCAGCACCACCCACATGACCTCTCTCCGGGCCTTTTTCCCAATTTGCTTGCTTTTTAAAAATTGTTCTATAACACATGCATGTGTTGCCAAACTATGCCTTGTTTACTTGTGCTTGCTTTGAACATCATAAAAATAGCATCAAATGAAGAAGAGGCATTCTTCTGGAGCTTGCATTTCATTTAACATCGTTCGGAAGAGTCATCCATGCACAAAGCGGCAGTTCATTAACTTTTCATTGCAGTGTAGCATGCTGTTGTGTGAAGAAACCACAATTTCTTTATTCTCCCAGTGACGGGCATTAAGTTACTTCCTTTTCTTTTATCATGTCTCCTAGTGTGATCATTTCTTTCCCTCATTTTCCCTCTTCTCTCTGAAGCTTATATTAGTTGTTGGATCCTCTGGGCTGAGCCTTGAATGTTCTTTCCTCTTCTCTCCTGCTTTCTGTTTCTTTGTATTGTTCTTCTACTATCTCAGAGAATTTCTCAAATTATACTCTAAGGCATCTATTGAATGTTTTATTTCTGCTATCATATTTTGAATGTATATACCTTTTCATCTGTTGGTTGCTTACTCTAGCTTACTGTTCTGTTTTCATAGTTTTCATAGATACAAACAAGATTGAGGATTTTCTTGCAATTTTATTTTGCTGTCTGCATTCTCTGCTTTCCCCTAGGGTGGTTGGGTGGGTAGGTGGTGGCTTTAAGTCTCTGTCTTTCACACTAGAAGCTCCCTTCTGATGGCCAGGAATGCTTAGCTATCTGCTCGGATGTAATAGCAGAGGCACCCAAGGGCTGATTTTGAGCCCTGGGGGCCTGAGTGACGCAAGGCTGCCAGGGGACTTCACAACAGTGTGATAGAGCAGAGACCCAGCTCTTTCGCTGAGGGAAGGAGCCAGCAGGCATTTTCTCTTGGCCTAGTCAGTTTCTCTGGAGAGGAATTTTCCTCCCAGAGGACATAGGCTTGTCTCCCATCATTCTGGCTGCTCTGAAGGGAGAGTGAGTGTCGGGAGGAGGGGCCAGGGGGTAGAAGGAGTAGACTTTGACTTAATGTTCTTTTTTCAGCATAGTTCTCTGTTCTCATCTGGTTGTGCAGGGCGGGAGTGGAGATCTGGGTGTCTCACTGCTGCTCAGACACACAGCCAAGAGGCAGCTCCTATTTTCAGCCCCACCCCCTCCTCCCCATCTCTAGCGGATATTTCAGTTAGAGTCCCTACATACAGTAAAGAATCCACTTGCTTATTATTGTATACCACCTTCCTTTTCGGGCTTACACTTCAGCTATCTCTGCTCTTCTAAATCAGTTACCCCTAACTTTCTGGCTTCCAAAATTCCCTGGACATCTCTCATCTGTTCCCGTATTCTCTCCTGAAATCCACTTTGTCCTTGCTTCTTTTTATTGTTGTAATTTATCTACTCTCATTTTGAGACTTTGGGAAGGAGGAGGGAATAAATGCACATGTTTTCAGTGTCATCCCACAATGCAGAGATGTTAGCACGTGGACAAGTATCTGAGGGGAGGGGCACTGGAAACTGCAGGAAGTCAGCAGGGCCTCGCTTGGATGTCTGCGGCAGCTCCTGGTTTTCAGAGGCCTCTGTATGCTGGCCCACTGCCTGGCACGGTATTCAGTTATGTGGCAAATAGAGAGGAATTCTCTGGGTACATGTGGAGACAAGTGATGCTTTTGCAAAGAGCAGCAGAGGAAAATGCTCTTGCACGGAGGAAAGGGAATCAGGCTCGGTTGTTACCGGAAAGGGACTGGGCCTGGAGCGGGTCTGCTTTGAGATGGCATATTGTCTGTGGGTTTTTGACCTTGTGCAGGGAAGATTTCACAACACAAGCCCTGGTGATTTTGTGATTATGTTTATTAAAGCTGGGGACAGTGAAACAAGGAAGGGCTTAGGACAGAAGAAGCAACAGAAGAGAGCCTGGGCGAGGCTGCTTTGGTTCACTGGAAAGTCAGAGAAAACCTCTGAGACAGGTTCAGGGGGTTAGCCTGGGACAAGCTGCCGCTGCCCATTGCTCCCCTGGTTGCAAGTTTTGCGGGGTCCGTCAGAGTTTAGGAGATGCACACCTATGGGGGAAGGAGGAGAAGGGAAAGGCACAGGGTCGCTCTGGGGAGGGAGAGCACACTGAGTCCTTTGTCTTGAGGGTTGTAATGGCTGGGAGTTTAGGGGAGGTTTCAGGGAAGGTCTTAGGGAAGGATCTCAATAGAATATTCATCATCTTCTCAGGGTGTAGCCTTTTAGGGTCATGGTCTTTATTGATTGATAGGTACCAGGACAGGGGGTCATTTGTCATTGAAGTTGGCCCTGGTGTTGCCCACCTGGTTTTGCTGCTTTTCTGGGTCTAGAGCTGAAATACAACTGAGACCTAGATGTTATCTCTAGGCAGGAAAGGCGGGGGGGGGGGGGGGGGGGGGGGGGGGGGGGGGGGGGGGGGTGGAGGTCTAAGCCACATGGGCAGTGATATGAAAGTTCAGAGGGTCTAAACTGCATGAGCAGGGAGCGACATGCCAGGGGAGGAAAGGCCACCCCAGGGGGTGAGGTCTGGCACCAGTTTTGCCCATTGCTAGGCACCCAGGACTCTCCACCCTGGTGACCTTCTGTAGCCGGCTGTTCAGCTCTCTGTCTCTTTCCCCATTCCACTTGCCAAGGAATGGTCCTAGCTTCTTACTATCCTGCCTCAGTTGGAGCAAACAGAAATCTACCGGAGGAACACTGATGTCCAAGGTCTGAATGAACCTCACCCACCCCATTCTCCCTATTAGAAGACTTCATTCATGGGGAGGTCATATTGGGTGCTCCTGAGCAGCAGCCCAGAGTAGCAAGGTTCACTAACAGCCCCTGCTCAGACTCCAGAAGTCCATATATGTGTGAGGAAAACAGCAGATTTCTCCCCCTCAGTCAGAAGCCTCTCACCCCTGCCCTCTCCAGAAAGACCAGGACTTGGATAACACCGGTGACCTTGCTTCCACTGTGGGCCAGACAGCCGCCAACAGGTGAGTGGGAGCTCAGACAGGATGCCAACTTCCCCCTCGCATTTAGCAAACCAAAGTCAGGTGGGGAGGTTCTGAAAGAGGCCTGTGCGGTCACCACCTGTGCCTCCAGGGCTGTGTGACCTGGGGTGGGGCATCGTCTCCCTGACAGCCTGAGACAAGCCCAGACTGATTTCTGAGGAGCAGATGTAAGTATTGTTGACTTAAGAAACAGACAAACCTGTAGATAATTTTTATGAGTTTATTTAAGCCAAAGCTGATGGCAGTTGCTAGAAAGCAAGATCTAAAATGCTCCAGCGAATAGCAGTTTTGCAGTTTCTTCTATGCATTTAAGATTCAGGAGGGACGGTAAAGATTACCTAAGAGGGGAAGAAAGCAAGGCAGGGACTGGATCACGCAATTCTGTGCTTTCCAAAGGGTGATTACCGCATTTGTGGGGTATTGCTCTTGGCATTTCAAAGATGCGTTAACCTAGATGCACAAGAACAATGGACAGGGCTGGCTTAAAACCTTTCACCAAAGAAGGTACAGGCCTGGGGCGTGACTACCCACCATGACCTGCACAGTTAGGTATGTATGACTTATCACAGCAACCCTTTCCCCCCACAGTACTTACCCCTTTCTCTGGTCGTGAGCACCCTGCAGTCATGCTAAGAAGCTAAGACATGCCCAGGAGGAGTGGGGAAATGGGAAAAGGGCCTGGAACAAAAGCTTCTGCCCTGGTGAGTAAGCAGGCTCTCTACTGTTCTCAGTACCAACGAGCCATTCCCAGCAGATACTGACTGGTGTATGCTGATGAGATACAATTCAACTCAAATCTGATACTATCTGCCTAGAGACAGCGGCAGTTCCCACAGGCTAAGGGCTCAGTCCCCGAAGACTGCCCCCACGGCAGTTCCAATTCCAAATCCAGGTTGTCACCTGTGCTTCTCATCCACAGGCTGTAAATCGAAGCTCCCCGATAACCGCCTCCCCCAACACACGCACCAGTTGTAGAATTTGTTAGATCAGCTCACAAAGCTCAGGGAAACGTGTATTTACATTTACCAGTTTATCGTAAAGTGTATTTTTACAAACGATCCAGGACAGCCAAATGAAGAGATACAAAGGGCAAGGTCAGGAAGAGTCCTGAGCTCAGGAGCTCTGCTCTCTGTGGATCTGGGGTGTGCCACCTCCTCCTTTTACATGGATGCCCTCATTACCCCAGAAGCTTATCAAATCTGCTTGTTCAAGAGTTTTTCTAGAACTTAAGCTGCAGCACCCAAGCACCCACCACTACTTTCCTTAGATCGGTGGGTGGGGCTGAAAATTCCAATCCTGTAATCACTTGGTCTTTCTGGGGTGACCAGACTATGTAAGGACACCACCCTGTCACCTCATTAGCAGAAATTCAGGGGTGACTGAAAGGACTAACAAAATGAATAACAAAAGATACTCCTGTCATTCAAGAAATCACATGGGTTTTAGGAGCTTGGTGCCAGGAACCAAAGGTGGAAACCAAATATATTTTTTATTATGCCACATGTGCCAACAGCTACCCTCCATGATAGCTGCTTCTGCTTTCTCCGGGGTGGTGGCATTACTCACTTCGGTGAGGAAATTATCCTCCACACAGCTCCCGGCCCCTCACAGAGGGAGCACCGGGAGGGGAGCAGGAAAACCTGCAGCAGACGTCGTTGGTAGTTTGTCCTCAGCCCCTAGATCCCTGGACTGGTTTGTGTGCATGCTCACTCTCCCGGTGATTTCACTCCAAAGAGCCTGCGCCTGCATCTCTGGACAGAGAGCCTGGAAATACATGTCTCCTTAGGGCCAGCCCTGGAACAAACGACTAACCAGCATGAGGGTACAGTCCTCCAGCTCTCTTGCTCCCTGTCGGGGGCAATTGTAAGGTGTCTGCCAAGTTCCTACAAGGGGTTGAGCCAGAGCTGACTTCTCTGGGACTCCGCTGGCCACCCTATCTTTGCTTGGCCTCTTTTTTCCAAGCTCCACTTCCCCACCTAACCCCCAGCCATTTTTTTTTCTGGTAATACTTCTTTAAAAAAAATTTTTTTTACATGAATTCTCTTTTCCAAATCTGCTTCTGGAAACTCAACCTAAGGCAGCCTCATATTTCAGAGTCTTTGCTGGTTCTTTGCTACTAAAGATGGAGAGACTGGATAGCCCTTTGTTTATAAAGCACTGTAAGGAAGCTGTAGGTGTGAAAAGGGTGGACTCTGAGATGAGGAAAGAGCGGTGACTTAAGTTGTTTCTTTAAATTAAAGGGAGAGAATTGGGCTTCTGGAGGAACCTGGCGTGGGGAGAAGAGGAAGCTGGGAGTTTTCAGTGCAGGAGGGGCTGAGCAGCGTAGCAGGATGCAACCTGTCCATGGTGCCAAGCCTTCAGTAAAGACTGCTACTCAGACAAACATTGTGTGGGTGTGATGTTTGGGGTGAGGGGGACCCAATGAGAAGGCTGCTTGGGATGCGATGCTGCAGTGCAGACCGGAACACAAGGCAGCCCTGGAACTGAGCTCTTGCAGTGGAAACAGGCACTCTGAGCCAGAGAAGAGTAAGGCAAACATAACCCAGCACACATGTGCCACACACAGACACACACATGAACCCACCCGCAGGTGGCAAAGGATAAAATACCTCCTCCGAGATCTGAGTTATGACAAACTAGAAATAATTGAAGGATAAATTCTAAAATCATCCCAAAGGACCCCCAAGGCATCTACAACAGAACAGCATTTCTCAATTAAAATCCGTAAGTTGACTCACAGTAAACAGGAGTTTGCTGGAAGGTGGGGGTACAGTTAGAAAGGACAAGCTAGGCCATGTCATCCAAACCCACAATGGGGGTCTTAGAACATGGCTTTCCTCTCCCCACTCCCATGTGTTCTCAGCCCTTCCCTACTCCTCCCAGCCCACAGCAGAGCCAGGACAGCCCGAGGACACCCTCCCCCTGCCCTGCTTCCCCAAGGCTCTCAGCAGCCTGTGCTGATAGCTCTGCTCTTTTCTGGCCCTTTCTTCCCTCCACCCTGCTGCCAGCCTCCTCCCTGTGTGCCAGGGTCCCCATGGCGGCGAGTGCCCCAGGGTAAATGAGGTCTACTGCAATCAGGGAGCTGGGGACCCACCTCTGGATCCACTCCTACCCCTGACTGTTTTTTCAAGTCTTTATTCCACAAACATTTATTCACCACAGGCTACTCGCCAGAAACTGATATCTTTGTTTTGTCTCCATTCCTGTGTCTGTTTCTTTGTCTCTCTCTCCCTAACACCGTTCCTTCCCCTTTACTCCTCATTTTCCCTCTTTCTCTTTTGATCTGACACCCTCTCCCTCTCTCTGTCCCTTTTCCCAGTCCTGGTCTCTTTGAGTTGAGTTGGCCTTATATCTCTAAAGACAGATGACACAGCAAAGTTGACAGTGCCCACAGACCCTGTCATGTCACAAAGCAGTTTGTGCTACCAAGTTCATTATTTCTTGCCATTAAGAATAACCAGGTAATGAACACGATTTTAGATCTTTTTCTACCTCTCTGATTAATAACTTCAGAAGAGCTCCCTATGTATAGTATTTTCAGGTCAAAGTGTGTAGACAGTTTTAAGGCTTGTGATATATTTGGAAAATTAGTTTCAAGGCAATGTTGTACACGTAACTAGACTTCTTTAGGTTCATACCAACCTCATATGTAAGGTGGGGCCACACATGTTTTCCCAGGGCCCCTGAAGACACTCATGTTCTGGAGTATCTCTGCAGATGGGTTGGTTTGTAGAGAACATGCCTAATTCCCTTTCTGAATATTTGTTTGTTGCTTTGTTCAATACACACTTATATCAAGCATGCGCCAAGTGCTAGTAATGACCCTGGACTAGACTCTGGTGATTTAGAGCCTTGCTAGAATCAGAGGTAACTCCTTTCAGATTAGGGTCAATTTTGGCATTTGGCATTTTAAAAATCAACAATAAGATGGGAGTTTTCTCACAACAAGAGACAGAGTGCGATCACAGATCATTCCACCAGCCATGCATTCCCTACGCAGACAATAGGAAACAACTCTCAGCTCTCACCCACACTGGCTTCAGTCTCTGTTGATTGAGATGCCTTTTTTCAAACAACTAAACAGCTTTGCTGACCTATAATTTTTAGTCACAGCTAGCCCTCCAGGGTGTCCAAACTGGGGCCCGTGGGCCACATGTGGCCCAGGATGGCTATGAATGCAGCCCAAGACAAAATCATAAACTTACTTAAAGTATTATGAGATTGTTTGTGAGTACATATCGCAATGTGTGGCCCAGAGATGCCAAAAGGTTGGAAACCCCTTCTTAGACTGAGTGTTTGTGTTCTTCCAGAATTCAGATGCTGAAACCGAATTCCCAATGTGATAGTATTTGGAGGTGGGGCCTTTGGGAGGTGATTAGGTCATGAAGGTGGAGCCCTCATGAGTGTGATTAGTGATAAAAACACCCCAGAGTTCCCTCACCCCTTCTACCAAGTGAGGATGCAGCGAGAAGAAACTTGTCTATGAACCAGGAAGCAGGTCCTCACCAGGCACCAAATCTGCCAGCACCTTGATTTTGGACTTTCCAGCCTCTATAACTATGAGAAATAAATGTATGTTGTTTATAAGCTGCCTAGTGTATGGTAATTTGTTATGTCAGCCCAAACAGACTAAAACACTTCTTCAAAGGAGGGAGGTGTTTTAACCCCTTTTCTTTCCTCCCCGTGGCAGAATTCCTGGACCGTTGTGTATGCACATATTCTTTCCCCCATTCAAGGGTCCAGGGGGCTTGTCTTTCTCTCTGTTACCTATTGGGTACATGAAAATACCAAGCATTATATTTTCTACCTGTTGTAATATATGCTCACAGTTGTTGCTATAACTTGCCCACTAATCACAATTTATAGCTGTTAAGTGAGTTTCGAGGGGTGATTTCAGGTCTCCAAAGAGGATTTCTACTGAAGGTCACCCAGAACATTTAGGTGTACTTAGAAGCTCATGGTGCCTGTTAATCAGATAACCACAGTATAATATGATAAAGGGCTTCTCTGAAGTTGTACTATAGGGGAAGCAGGGTGTGAGGGGAACCCAGAGGAGAAGTCCATAACACAACAAACAAGGGCAAGAGACCTTATTAACTATGTATCAGTCAGCTAGTGCTACATAACAAACACTGCAATAATCTTAGTCTCAAACAATACATATTTGCAAATTTTTTACTCAGATGACTAGAAGTTTGCTGGGTGTTGACCTTGATTTCATCCGGGCTTAGCTGGGCTTGGTTCCAGGCCATGAATTTGGTTCAAGTCCATTCTATGCATTTTGGACCTCCTTGCACCAATGGCTCTCTGATTATCATGACAAAACAGGCAAGCAAGAGATCAAGCTCAACATGCAAGCACATTTTAAGCCTCTGTTCATATCATGTGTGTTAATATTTCATTGGTCAAAGTAGTTCATATGGCAAAGCCCGAAGTCAAGGTACAAGGATGTACATTCCTCCCATAGAGGTACAGTGAGAAGTTGTGAATATTTATTGAATAATCATCTAATCTACCACAGGCTGGATCTTGGAGAACCAGAGGACCTTGTTCTAGGGATCAGTGGAAGGAATGAGTGTTCCATAGAAGAACCACATCAGGAAAGGCTTGGAGACACAGGATGTCTGGCATATGTAGGGAACTGTGGGTGGTTTGAAGGACAGGACACTTGTGAGAGATGTTGAGTACATATTGGAAACTGAGTCAGCAGAGGGAGACAGGAGCCAGTATCTCAGGGTTGGGGGAAATCCCAAAGATCTGACAGATGGGAGCAAGGCAAGAGGCCCACCCTCCCTGTTGGACTTTCAGGGTACCCCTGCCTTGTTCTTGAAGCTTCTATTCCTTGAGGCAGCAGGGCTTCCATCAAAACCTCTGTGTTCTCTAGGCAATGAATATTACCTTCTCTTCAGACTCCAAGGAAAGAACTGCACTAACTCTCCTTTTCTTTAATACCTCTCGTGTCCAGCATAGCATCAAATAAATGTTTATTGTATGTACACCAAGGTGGGAACAACTGGGAATTTTTTTCCACAATTAATTTTTCCTGAACAGGCCTACTTATTGAAAGAATGGCACAAAATGGTGAATACGAATGGTGAATATTTCTGCCCACACTGCCTGTGGGCAGAAATAACCAACCTTCATGCTTTGATCCATAGCCTTCCAGATTACATGCTATATAATTACATAATGAGAAAAATGTTCTATTGCATTTAACCAGCACTTTTATATCACCTCAAAACCTAAACCCATCACGCCCTTTTTAACGGCTGCATTGTATTTTATTGTGTGGCTATGCCGTCCTATATTCACTCCCTGAATTTTCATCACTAGAAATAATACTCTGAAGAATAATAGCCTTTTAGATAGATACTTGCTTACTGGTCTCGTTATTTGTCTAAGAGTAAATTGCTGGGAGTAGAACAGTTTGTTCCAATGCATACCCACTTAACCTCTCATACATATTATCAAACAGCTGCCAGAATATTCCTGCTAGCGGTGTCTGAAAATGACTTTCCCTCACACACTTGATGACACTGGGTATTTTACACACGGGTAACATGAGCGATTTTATCTCATTGTTATCATGGAGCAATGACTTTTTTATTTCTTCGTGAAAAAAAAATTTTTGAGATAGAATTCTCACAGCAGAACTATCAATCAATGTGAAGATAGAACATGGAATATTATAGGAGAGGGGAATTATTAAAGATGGAAGCAGAAATTAATAAATTAGAAAGCAAAAAATAAATAGACCTGATAAGTAAAACTAAGAGACTTTTCTTTTAAAAAGAAGGGGGGTGCAGGAGAAGAAAAGAAAAAAATACTATCAAGCACAAGTAAAAACAAAAAGAGAGAGAGAGAGAGAGAGAGAGAGAGAGAGCAAAAAAACAGTGTCAGGTATAAGGAAATTCTGTGTTCATGTTTATGTTAATACACTTGACATTTAATTTGGAATGACTGGTTTCCCTTGAAAATATAAGTTCCTAAAACAGATTCTACAGAATCTATATACCAGAATATATCAAAATTCATTGGGAAAATGGAAAAGGTTGTAAATAATGTATGCTCCCAAGTGACAGACCCCCAAATGGTTTTATGAAGGAGTTCTAGGAAATTTCATTTTAAAATATCATTCCCGTATGTTACTTAAACTAGATATTTAAGCTAGCATGGGAAAAGATGTCATTTATAATACAAAAATGCAATGCGTTTTATAATACAGGAGTCTAACTAGGCACTTACAGATATGAAAGTCTTAAATAAAATATTAGTAAGTTATACCCAGCAGCATATTAAAAGAATTGTGATCAAGTAGTGTTTATTCCAGGGAGAACGATTGGTTCGACATGAAGGAATCTGTATCGCATCTAACATTCTGTGATACATCAGGTGGCGAAGGAAAAAAGCACATGATCATCTCAGTATACGCCAGACATGTATCAATTAAAGCAGAACAATTGTTTCAGATAATGATGACGGTGACGACAGCAATGATGATAAATATATCAGTAAGTAAATAACAGAACGGCCGAGGATACTTTTTGATTTTTTGAAATCAGAAGCCACGAGCAGCAAACTAAATGTTAGAACATTAAACATTGGAAGTGTTTCCACTCAATTAGATGCTCACTGTGATTGTTATCAATCAGAATGTTGCCGACTTCTCAGAACAATGCCGTTAATTAAGAAAACAAAACAAAACAAAACAAAGGGAGAGATAGGAAAGAAGGAGCAAGTTATCTGTATCACCTGATTATATTATTTTCCTCCCAGAAAGTCCATGAAAACCAAGTGAAAATATTATTGAAACTAATAAGAGGACTCAATGAAGTGCTTCAATATAAGAAAGACGTAGACAACTCTATGTCTTTCTTATATACTAGCAAGAAGCAGATAGTAAATGCAATGAAGAAAAAAGGAGATTCCATTCATAATTGCAACAACTGTAAAATACCTGCATGTGACTGACCAGAAAGATACGTCTTATGTGAAGGTAACTGCAAAATATGTCTAAAGAAGAAAAAAGTTGGAGATACCACATTTCATGGTATCAAGATATTTGTTTTCCCTGAATTATTTTATGAATTCAATACAGTTCTCATCAAAATCCCTATGGGATTATTTTTGGAACTTGAAGGATTGATTCTAAAGTGGTCTGGAAGAAGGGATGCATAAAGCCAAGAAATTTTGGGGTAGGCTCATACATAGCCTCACGGAATGAAGACTGCATTTCCCATCTTTTCTTGCAGCTAGACGTGTTCGTGTGACTAAGGTGTGACCCGTGGAAGTGTTTTGTTGCTGCATCTAGACATCTTTTTTAAGAAACAACTTATATGCATCATTTCCCCTTGTCTTACCACTTTATCCATCCTGCTGCGTGGAACATGAAGTCTGAGGATAAGGATGTGTAGGCTGCACTTGAAGGAGGAAGGTCATAGTCTAGGGCCAGCAGAGCAGAAAGCGGGAAGGAACCTGGTTTCCAATGAATCAGTATCTGGTTTCATGAAAGAGAAACCAGATCAGCTCCAGATTGCCTACATCTGGACCTACACAGGAGGGAGAGCAGAACTATCTTATTTAAGCCACAGATATTTTAGGTTTTCTGCACCCATAGGTGAATCTAATGCTATTATAATAACCTTTCATACCCTCTCCATGTTTATGTGCGTATATTCAGACCTATTTAACACACACACACATAACTTTTACATAGGTTTTTGTCACGGAGGGAGAAAAAACCTATTTTCATCTTGTTTTCCTCAGTCCATACAACCTCGTGAAATGTTATTCCTGTCCATTGGTAGAGCTCTACCTCATTTTTTCTCTTTCAAATTGTAAGAGAAACTTTATCTAGAAAGTTACAGAGGTAGTAGAAGTGAGCCAGCTGGGCTGCTTAGGCTTCAGGAAAAAAAGTTACAAAAGCAAAAGAAGGTCCCTTGGAGCTTAGGAGAGAGAAAGGCAAAGGTGTCGCACCCGGGGAAGGAGAGGGGGCAGGGAAAGGTGCCGGCGTGCTGCCGAGAGAGCGAGCATCCTGCTTCACGTTTTTCCATGACTTTAAAAAAAAGACCAAAATGTATTCCCTTATCCTGCCATTATTGGGCATTTGCTTTGTTCCCGATTTTTCTCTCACAATTAACAATGAAGTGATCAACATAGGTTCTTGTGTACTGGTGCTCTAGTTTCTAAGGGACAGAAACCTAGGAATAAGCTAGCTGGATGAAGGGTGTATGTGTTTTAAGTTTTAATAGATGTCACTAGATGGCTTTCCAGAAAGCCTGCAACACTTACGTCTCCATCAGCAGTGTGTGAGGGTACCACTTCTCCACATCTCCACCAGCAACAGCTCCTTTTTTATATTTTAGCTGTCTAGTGGATGTAAAATGTTACCTCAAGTTGCTTTTCCCAGACTTTCAATCAATACCTGGTAATCTAAGACTCCTACGTCTTCCTTTCATAGTTCTTTCACACAAGATCACTCCATTCAATTCAAACAACACCTGATGGGATTCTAAATGGAATCACAATAAATGGATACATAAATTTTGAGAAAGTTAAAATTTTTGTATTAAGCCTTCCCACCCAAGAACATGGGAAACTTTTCATTGGTTCAGTTCTTTTACGCCTTTCAATAAACTCTATATTTTTTATATAGCTTTTTTATGCCTTTCTTGTTAAATTTATTCTTAAATATTCTGTAGTGTTTGAAGCTTTATAACTATTTTCCCATTTCCATTTCTAGGTATTTATTGATAACATAGAGAAACACTATGGATTTTTTGTATATTTATCTTATAACAAGACATCTTATCAAATTATCTTATTCATATAATCTTTTTTTTACTGGAACTGCTTGCATTGTCTTATTAAATAATACCATCAGAAAAAAAAGATAGTTTTAGCTCTTTATTTCCAGTGCTTATGCTGATTATTTCATTTTGGGTTTTGGGGGTGGGGGTGGGGAGCATTTTCAAGAACGTCCAAAACTATGATTAATAATAACAGGCCAAGTTTCTTGGTTTTTAAATTCCTCCTCTTCAATTGCTAGTGTTCCTCCACTTCTAACTTTGGTTGAACCCCTTAACATCTTACTTGAGGGCAAGAATAATGTCTGGTTTTCCCAACACTCTATCCCGAGCACCCAGAATAAGGTCATACCATAAGGCTGAACACATACCATAAAAATGAAAAAATATTTATATATGTATATATATATGTTTATTTCAAGGAGGTGGAAGTAGGTAAATGTTGAATTCACTAAGATCAAATAAAAATTCAAAATGTACTTTAGATTTAACAGCAGGAAGGTCATGGATGAATTTAGTGATAGTATTTTAATGTTGGGAACAGAAGCCATGAGACGGAAATTTTGGAAGTAAGGCACACCAGGCATGAGGAAACTTTTTGTAAACACACTGGGGCTCTGCGCTCCCCTAATGCTTATGGAACACTGAAAACACTTCAGGATGGGAGAGCTTGTGGTACATGGAGAGCTAAGAGATGAGCAAGAGCCATGCCGAGGACTTCAAAGGCCATGCTTCAGCCTGGGGGATGTGGGGAGCTGTGGAAGAATTTTAAAGAGTCATAACATCAGACTTGCTTTTAAAAAGATCACTTTTTCTAAAGAAAATGGAGTACGGTTTTTTTGAAGTCACCCATTTCTCTTCATTTTTACTTGCATTGCCTTTTCTTGGATCCCCCTCCCCGCCCCTCCCCACATGTGGATTGCTGCAACTACCTGGTTTCTTTCCACTCATTCTGGCTCCTCATCAATTCGGTCTTCACACCAGCTTCCGAGGGAATCCTTTTGTTTTGGTTTTCAGAGCAATCTTTTCTAGATTACAAGTTTAATCATGCCATAGTTCTGCTTTGAATACATAATTGGGAGTTGTAAAGCACCACCTCGGTTTCTATGGAATCCAGCCTTCCCAGGTGAGCTTCTGAGGAAGTCAACATCCATCCTTTGGTTGGCAGAATCTTTATCTGGGGAACGACCTACTCTTGGGGCTCCTACAGAAAAAGTCAGTTAGTTTCCACTCTAGGGAAACAAAACTCAATGAGGATCTAGTGACCATCCTTTGAGGTATGGGGGTACAGATTTCTTCAAACCTGTTTATTCTACCACCCTAGAGCCAGCTCAAAATGTGCGGAAAGCTCAAATTATCCCACTCTTCTGCTGACTATTGCCTACAGGAGGTCCTGATGCCCGTATGCCTGCTGAGATGGGAGACTGAGTGCTCTGGAAATGGCCTGCTCTGTATATCTGTGAGTAAGGAGAGAACTGGGTGGATTTGGAAGGGATTTGGGGAAAAGTTCTTCTTGGAAGACTTCACATTCAAACCAGCTCAACACTAGGATTCAGTAATAATAATGGTGATGATAAGGTGGTATGGCAGCTTAGCTGCCATATATTTGCCCCCTCTCCTCAAAGCCTGGCATCTCCTGAGGCCAAGAGAGTAGGATAATGAGACTTGGTCAGGTTCTAAATATATCATGAAGATAGAGCTGATGGGATTTGCTGACAAACTGAATGTAGGTAAGAGAAAAAGAGATGGATCAAGGATGAAAATTTAAAAAAAAAATAGATGACTCCAGGGTTTTTTAAAAGCCTGGGCAATTGGAAACATGGAGTTGCTACTTATTGACACAGAAGAAACTGTGAGATGAAAAAGTTTTGAGGAGGTCTGGAATTTAGTTTCAGACATGTTATATTTGAGATGCTATTAGACAACTAAAAGGAAGATATCAAGGTAGGTGCATATACAAGCCAAGAGTTTTGGGAGAAGCCTAAGTTAGAGATATAAGTTTGGGAGTGTTTAAAACCATGAGACTGGATGAGGTCACCAAGAAGTAAGTGGAAATAAAGAAGAGGATCAAGGACTGAGTCTGGGGAAATCCAACATTTAGATGGGGAAATGAGGAAGATCCAACAGAAAGACTAAGAAAGAGCAGTCACTGAAGTAGAAGGAAAACTAGGAGAATCCAATGTCATGGAAGCTAAGCACAGAAAGTGTCTCCAGGAGCAGAGAATTATCAATTGTGCCAAATGCTGCAGATAGATTGTATTAGTCCCAGTAGAACTAGCTGCTGTAATAGAAACACCCCCACATATCAGCGGTATAGGCAATATAAGTTTATTTCTCACTCATATAAAGTATATTTAGCAGCAGAGAGAAAGGATAAAAGGAGGCGAGAAGCAGGTCTCTGCTCCATGGTGATAAGGAAGGTCCCATGTTGACAGAAGCTGAGTCACTTTCAACGTGTGGCTTCCAAGGTTGCTCAGGGTATCACTACCCCAAGCCCCAGTCAATGGGGGTGGCATGTAAGGATGGTTCATGGGAGATGTATTGGTAAGAATCTGGCAAGAAATAGAAGGCACACTCAAGCTGCGCAAGTTGAGAAAGGTTTAACAAAAAGACTATCCATAAAGGTGTGAGCAGGGGCAGGTAGACTATCAAGGGAGTTCCATAACCTTGAGAGCATTGATAGTCGGAGCTGTTAACACCCTGGATCTGAAGAGATAAGAGAAAGTAATGGTTAGTGGAATTGGGAGAAAGAACTGTGTGGGGAGGTATACCTGGTGAATCTTTGGTAGGGGAAAACAGCCATCTCAAAGCAACCTCACAGGGGGCAGCCGGGGGAACAAATACCCTGACCTCACTCTTCTCCCTCCCTCCATTCTCTTGTGGTATCTCCCATGGACTCAACCCAACCAGAATCCAGAAGTCTCACTGATAAAGTTCCTGATAGTTAGGCTTCCGAGGCACAGCGCAGGGTGGAGAAGGTGAAGAGTGGATCTGAAGAAGCAGATATCTAGCACAAGACATTTCTATCCATCAGGCTTGGAAATTGCATACATCCCACTCACATTCCAATGACCAGACCTCATACGGTCACATCTAACTATAGATAAATTTGGAGAATATGGTCCAGCTGGTGCCCAGGTGGGAGAAGAGGTGAACAGCCAATCCCTCTCTACCTCATGGTCAAGCAAGATAACTGAGAATTGACATTTGATTTAGCAATTCAGAGGCAATTGATCATCGTGATAACCGGTCTTGGTAGAGTGCTGGGTATGAAAGCCTTATTGGAGTGGACTCAAGAGAAAATGAGGAGAAAATGGGAGGGCGATAATTGGAGTAATTGTTAACGACAACAACTTCTTTCAATAAGGTCGCTCTAATGGGAAGGCAAGCAAAAAGGCAGCAGCTGGAAGTTTGTGAGATCAAGTGGGTTTTGCTTTGTTTTCTACAATGAAGAACTACAAGCATGTTTTTATGCTGATGGGAATGTTCCAGGGGAGAGAAAAAAATTGATGATGCAGGAAAGAGAGGGAATGCTGCTGGACTGATGTCCTTGAGTAAGCAAGAAAGGATGGAATCTAGTGATAAGCAAAAGGGATTGGCCTTGGAAAAGAAAACAGGCAGTTCATCTATATAGTAACAGTGAGGAGAACAGATTCTATGGAGAGTCCTGGTACGGAGTAAATTCAGGGGAGGGAGCTTGTCCAAGCTGTTTCCAATTACCTGTAGTTTCTCAGTGAAACGACAAGCAAGATTACCAGCTGACAGTGAGTCTGGAGGAAGAACTGGGGGTTACAGCAGAAATGAGACAGTATGACATACTTACCTAAGAGAATGTGAGAACTTATACCCAGAAGTTAACCTTCCCAACAGAAGTGGTCCAGTTGTCTCTGAGATGTTCTACTCCGCGTTCACACCAGGTGAAGCCCTCTAGCCCTGCCTTTTCTCCACTCTCTCTGTAGACCTCTTCTTGCCCTAATCCGGCACCAGAACTGGTTAATAAAAATAAATAGCGCTTTCTGAGCACTTATAAGGTCCAAGCACTGCTCTAAACCAATGTGTTTAGTTCTAATAACTCTAAGTAGGTCTACTATTTTTTATTTTTATTTATTTTTATTAAATTTATTGGGGGTATTGGGCTAACATTGGTTAATAAAATTACATGGGGTTCAAGTGTACAATTCTCTGGTACATTATCTGTATATGATTGTGCACCCACCACCCAAATTCAAATCTCCTTCTGTCACCATAAGTAGGTACCACTATCATCAACCCCATTTTATAGTGAGGAAACTGAAGCACAGGTAGTTAATATAACAGATGTGGGAGTTGAATTCAAACTCAGGCAGTTTGGCTCCAAGACCCTTGCTCTTGACTTCTACGTATCTTATCTGTGCATGTTAGAAGAGTCAGAGTGAGAAACACTAGCAGGGCCTGGGCTTGGGGGAGTAAAGGAAATCACAAAGGGTCAAGGGGCTGGCTGCATAGGTGAGGATGGATGAGATGCTGTGCTTTAGGAGAGGGTTGGTGGGGGCTTGCCGCTGAGAGAGGGGTGGCCACGTGGTAACTCAGAGAGCCTAGGACCAAAAGGCAGAGCCAATATCAGGAGCACAGGGACAAGCTGAGTAGGCTGGAGTTGACTCTGGTGTCTTCCCCATCCTAGGTAGGCTCTGCATCAATCACCACGTAATGCTTGATTTAATCTTGGTTTAACTTAGCCCTGGCTCCCACGTGTGTTTCACTGGCTGACAGAATCGGTTCTGTTTCCACGTGGTGCTGTGATAGTAGCAAGAATAATGATGATATGGTAAAATAGCTCCCAATCAATGAACACTTCATCAGTGAACAATGAACTTCGTGAAGAACTTTATCAATGAAAAATCTATCAATAAGTAGAGAAGCAAGCATTTATTGACATTATATCATTCAATGTGTATGCTACCCCTGTGATAGACACACCATTACTCCCATTTTCAGATGAGGAGACTCAGAAAGGTTGTTTCACATGTTCAAGGTCGCTAGGTAATAGGTGGTGGAGCTAGGGCTTGAGCCCCAGCCTGTGAGAGTCGTCAGAAGCCTGCACTGGCTACACTGTACCAGCTGCCTCAGTTGGGGGATGAAGCCCCAGGAGCACTAAGGAACCCTACAGGGCCCTGAGGGCCTCTGGAGCAGGGCCCCTGGGTGAGAGGGACTCCCTTTAATGAAGGCAATTGAGAAACAATCCTCCTCTTTATTTGCCTGTAACAGGGGCTCAGAAAAGCTAATTATCTTCCTGTGAACCAGTTGACTATTCAATTTTCTCCATTTGGGTAATTAATTATCAGAGTCAAATGCAGGATCCAGCTAATTTTAGAAAGATGCAGCTGTAGGGTCATCTGGGGAACAAGCTCAGCTGAGAAAGGCAGAAGCACGGGCACCAGTCTCTGTGGTGGCTTGGAGGGAGCAGGGAGAGTTGAGGGGCCTCAGGCTGGCTGGAGTGGAGGGCAGGGAGAAGCAGGCAGAAGGCGGGTTGGGTAGGATTCCCTTGTCACCACAAAGCAGCAGAGGCAGAGTCCTGGGTCTCAGAGGGCAAAGCTGCCATTGCAGGTGCCAGCACCACTTGAGGGTAGAAACCAGGATACTTCAACCACCAGCTGCTTTAACTGCCTCTTTCCGCCCTTTGAGGAATCAGATCTGCCATCCTCTTGGTCCGGTCTCTGATATCGACATATATTAACATTGCTAATATTTATCAATGGCCAGGCACATCTCATACCAAGGAGGTTAAGTACTATCACTTTTCTGTAGTACAGATGAGAAAATTGAGGCTCAGGAAGGTGATGTAACTTATTTAGGATCTTATGGTTCGGATGTGGCGGAAGCTGCAATTTGAACTCGATACCCAAATCCATGCTCTCGCTGCCTCTTACAGTGACATGCTGCTTGTGCCATTTTCTGGGCAGCACAAGGTGAAGAATTGGGACATTTGGGACAGCAAACGTTGGAAGAGAACTTGGTTCACTAAACAAAGTTAAGTGGTCAAGGATAGTCAAACCCTCAACAAGCTCCTCAGGGGAAGGGGACACGTTCCTTGATCTGCAAAAGCAGAAGGTCTAGGAAGGATTCTTGTCACTGTCTACTCCCATGTGCTCTGAGGGCATCAAGAGAGATTGGAGAAGACCTAGCCATAGAGTCTGTCTTCTGGGCCAGTTGCTGGGGTTAAGGGTCAGGCCGGGGGTAATGATGATGATAGTTTTGCTGAGCACTTACTATACGTCAGGAAGTATGCTAATCACTTTTACATGGGTTAACACATTTAATCCTTACAATGATCCATGACGTGGTCATTTTCATCATTCTTATTGAACAGATAAACTGAAATACAAATTTTAGTCCCTTGCCCTTGGGTTAGGAAGCTGAGTTCAAATCCCAGTAGTTTGACCCCAACCTGACCTCCTGGTCACCTGGGCCCTGGCAGAGGTTCAGAGAGAGAGCTGGTGGGGAGGCCACCCAAAATCATGGACAGTGGGTTCCAGAGGCTAGTTTGTTATATCTCCTGACCACCACCAATGTGCACCCATTGCAAAGAGAGAGCTCTGCTTTCTTGCAGAGAGGAATTCTCCTTGGACAGACTCCCAGAGACCAGATGCTGTCACTTGATTCAAATCCTAAGAAGTCCTGTGGAGTTGGGTCCTAAGCCAGGACCCTTCTCTGAAGACCCTCCGCTGGAGATCCATCTCTCTGAACTCTGGTCCAGCCCTGCTCTTCTTACATCTGCCATTACTTCCTATTTCCCATTACTTTGGGTCCTGCAAAAGCCCAGGGCCCAAACTGGACATGCCCAAATTAGGTCTTTCTCCTTTTGCCAGCCCTGATGGGGGTTTCCAAGTTCAAAGCCAGGCTCCCTGGCCCAAGCAGCAGGCCCAGAGCCCCAGCAGGTGCAGCGTAGTTGCTAAGCAACATCTCCGGATCTCTGTGTGTTCCTGTCACATGATCATTGTTGCTAAGGAAACAAGTCCCCTGGCATCCCAGGACACAGCAAGGCCTAGACAGTGGTGTGTTACCTGAGGCCTAACAAAAATCTTTCTGTCCCATGCTCCTGACCAGTTGTGAGTCCCTAACTGCTATAAGGGACTATCAGGTTGGTCCTTGTCTCTTACCCCAGCACTGGCTCTCAGCAGGGTGTGCCTATACTGGAGCCTTGGTCACGCATGGGACAGTCCTGGAGACCAGTTCTTTGGGGGCAATAAGTAGTGAGTGACTCCAGAAGGATGTATTAATATGCCAGGGTTCAGAAGGTATTCTTACATTCCTCAATCCCTCCACTCTTTATCCATAGACTCAGCTGTAGAGGCAGGGTGGAAAATATTGGGATCGGAGGGTAGAAAAACTGATGAGGGGCTGTGGACAAGAGGATTGTAGCAGAGTCTCAGTATTATACCAGCAAGAGAGCCAGACAGAGATTTGTCCCCAACACCACCTCTATCACTCAGAGCTCAAACACAGCAGGAGGACAGATGCCGCATCAGGAGGTAGTAGTCTCCCTGGAGGGCCGGCCTCCTTGGCTTCTCCAATCCACACTTCTTAGACCTCCTTACATTGGACTGGCCCAGAAATGAAGTAAAGGGCAAAATGATAAAGAGACGGACAATAGGAGATGAAATATGACAGAATCTGAGCACTAATGAGATAGAATGAATGAATAATATGAATTCCAAAAATAAAGAAGGGAGAGAACAGATGGAAGTAAATCATCCAACAAATAATAGAAATATAATGAAAATCACTGGAATATCCCGGGAAAGATAGGCATGAGTTTCCAGATTCAAAGATGCCAAAGAGTAGCCTAAATAAATACTGAAAATATTTCTACCCTAAGTCACATCTTTGGGAAGTATTAGATCTCTGGGGACAAAGAGGAGACCCTAAAAGCTTCCAGAGAGTCAAAATTTGTTTCAAAAATCATATTGGCATCAGACTTTTCAAGAAGATGGAAGACCATGCTGCGATATTCTCTAAATATCCAAGGAAAATAATTTCATCCTTTCTGTTATAGCTGCTTTCATTTCCAAGACTTCTTTATTGATTCGATTGATCTCATTTTTATAACACTGTTATATTTTCATGGGTGCGGTATCTAATCTTCTCTCTATGTCATCTCAAATTCCTTCAAAGTACACCTGTTAGTTTGTGTCTCTGTTTTTCACAACAGAGGCTTTCCTCAAATGTTTGAGGTCGTTTAGTGGTTGTTTGGATGTTTAGATTGGGTTTAGGGTTAGAAAATTTTTTAATATATTTTATTGATTGTGCTATTACAGTTGTCCCACTTTTTTCTCCTTTGCCCCACTCTGCCAGGTACCCACTTCCCTCCAGCAATCCGCCCCCCCACCCCCAGCCTGCTTAGTTCATGTGCATGGATTGTGCATATAAGTTCTTTGGCTTCTCCATTTCCTATACTATTCTTCACCTCCCTGTCTATTTTAAACCTACAAATTATGCTTCTTAATCCCTGTACCTTTTCCCCCATTCTCCCCCTTTCCTCTCCCAACTAATAACCCTCCAAGTGATCTCCAAATCTATGATTCTATTCCTGCTCTGGTTGTTTGCTTAGTTTTTTTGTTTTTTTTTTTTTTAGATTCAGTTGTTGATAGTCGTGAATTTGTTGCCCTTTTAATGTTCATAGTTTGATCCTCCCCTTTTCCTTAAAAAGTCCCTTTAACATTTTATGCAATAATGGCTTGGTGATGGTGAACTCCTCTAGCTTTACCTTGTCTGAGAAACACTTTACCTGCCCTTCAATTCTAAATGATAGCTTTGCTGGACAGAATAATCTAGGTTGTAGGTCCTTGCTTTTCATCACTTTGAATATGTCTTGCTAGGCCCTTCTTGCCTGCAAAGTTTCTTTTGAGAAACCAGGTGACAGTCTTATGGGAACTCCTTTGTAGGTAACTCTTGCTTTTCTCTTGCTGCTTTTAGGATTCTCTCTTCGTTTTTAACCTTTGGCATTTTAATTATGATGTGCCTTGGTGTTACCCTTTTTGGGTCCAACTTGTTTGAGACTCTGTGCTTCCTGAAGTTGTATGTCTATTTCCTTTGCCAATTTAGGGAAGTTTTCTTTCATTATTTTTGCAAATAAGTTTTCAATTTCTTGCTCTTCCTTTTCTCCTTTTGGCACCCCTATGATTCGGAGGCTGGTACATTTAAAGTTGTCCCAGGTGTTCCTAAACCTATCCTCATTTTGTTTTTTTATTCTTTTTTCTTCCTGCTGTTATGATTGAATGCTTTTTTCTTCCTTGTGTTCCAAATCATTGGTTTGAGTCTTGGCTTCATCCTTTCTACTGTTGGTTCCCTGAAGATTTTTCTTTATTGTGCTTAGCGTAACCTTCATTTCTTCCCTTATGTTTTTGCCACACTCAATGATTTCTTTGAGCATCCTGATCACCAGTGTTTTGAGCTCTGCATCTGATAAGTTGATATCTCCGGTTCCTTTAGTTCTTTTTCTGGGGTTTTGTTCTGTTCTTTCATTTGGGCCATATTTCTTTGTCTCCTCAATATGGCAGTCTCCCTGTGTTTGTTTTTGTGTATTAGGTAGAGCTGCTTTGACTCCCTGTAAAAGGTACTTGTCTGGATGAATGTGGCTTCTTTAACTCCTCGGTTGTCGGACTTCCATACAGCTCAATTTTCTGATTGTTCTGGTTGTTATTTGTTTTGAGAGATAGTTGTAAATCTCTCTGTGGCTGTGTGAGGAGACAAAGCGTGTCTACCTATGCCTCCATCTTGACCAGAAGTCTAGGTTTAGAAATTTAGATTGCCTGATTATACCTCAGAGTAAAACACCAAAAACTGATCAGAGGCTCTTTGCAATTGGCTTGGGCATGTAGTTTGTGAATTTCACTTTAAGATGATCCCCCAGAATCCATTTGTCAGATCCTTCTTTGGCTGCTTAGATTCCCCAGAGTAAAATGTTGCCCACTCCCCTGCCTAGAGGGAATGATCCTGGCTACCAGCATGCTAGCAGGGGTGAGAGAAGAAAATGGTGGGAGTTTCAACTTTCAGTATGCAAATTTACACCCAATTCCCCTATTTTCATCAATTGTACCTGGCATCCCCAAATTCCAAAAGCCCCTTTTACCTTCTCTGGAAAATAAATCTGCAATCTTCAGATGGTGTTGTGGAGAATTGGGGGGGGGGGGTCTGCTTCTTAGGCTTGTGAACCCTGAGAAAGAAGATACCTACTACAAAGGGCTACCAGTGGCTAACTGGGCTTAAATTAAAAAACAAATAAACAAACAACAACAAAAACAGAGCTGAACAGCTATCTGTACACAGGCACCTCTCATGCAACTGCACTTTAAGAAGATTACTGCTCTGAACTGCCTACCTGCACTGTGTTTGTGCCACCTGACTCCTTATAAAGGAGTTCCTGAAATCCTATTTCAACCAATAGGACTGAAGCTTTCCCCACCCAATTGGAGCGGGTAGCTATATCCTCACCAGCTTCTTCACTAACCAATCAAAGCAGCTCCATTGCGGGCACTCAGGACAGTTCATTTTGGACCAATCAAAGTTCAAGAATTTGGAGGCCTTATTTGCATGATGATGGACCAATCACAGTTCAAGAATTTGGAGGCCTTATTTGCATGACGATAGACCAATCAGGGACCAGGGGTGGGGACTTCTGTCTATGTAAACCAGCTTGCATGTGGCTCTGGGAACATACTTTCCCTTTCTACCAAAGACTGCAAAGCATACTGGATTGGATCAGAGCTGTCTAGCCAGAGATGGAGCAGGGCAGTCTCACAACTGTGCTGTTTTCACAGCCATTACATTTGAGCTGTTTTGCACTGAATAAAGTTTTGTTTTCAGCCTCACCCCAAATTGGGGATTCCTGTTGGATGTTAAATTGGCAACAATGACCATACATTGACAACTTTAAACCAATCTTCCTGTTTTAGCTGCGTCCAAATGTGCTACCAATCCCTGAGCTTTAGGAGTTTCTGCTGTGAAAACAGGTTGCTGTTCTTGGCTTTTTCCACAGCCAGTCTAGGATTCAGCTTTCAGGGTCTCCTAAGTCAGTCACCATTCACTCACCTGTCTTCCGGCTTCTAGTATTTTATTGCTGCTGGAAGATATTGTCTCCTCTCCCACCTTCGTCTTCACGGATTAAAACTTTACCGCTCTATTATTTTAGCAAGACTTTGGGAAAGAAGTTTAGTAATCAATTATACTTACTCAATCTTCCATCTAGAACTAGAAGTCTTCATGCTGATTAACAGCCTGGACGGAAATCTGTATCCAGACTGCTTGGGTTCGAACTCTGGCTTTAGCATCCTGGCTTCAGCACATAATAACTCTTAACCATGGGTAAAAAACTCTCTATGCCTCAGTTTCCTCATCTAAAGTGGAGATAATAGGACACACTTCACTTGACTACTGTGAGTTCTTAGAATAGTGCCTAGCACATAGTAAACCATCCTATCCAAGTTATTATTGTTATTATCATTATTATAATGTGTTTACTACGTGTCAGCACCTGTGGCAAGAACAGTGGGGTCTGGTTGAAACCAAGAGGAACATTCCACGTTAAAGGTTACTCTTTCCAGCCCCAAACTGGTATGACCAGTTTTCCCACTCTGGCCTATACCATGTAAATACAGTATGTGCCCTAAGTAAATTACGAGCAGATGAAAGTTCTAGTTGTGCAAATATATCTGGTAACAATGTAAATAGAGTATTCAGATGAATTGGAGGCCAGCGACACAGAGCAGTTGTTTTCAAATATGGTTGAATTTCCTCTATTTAAGTATAATGTTACGGGCATCATTTTCCAAATGACTGACTCACACATTTATTTCTGAGCATTCAAAGCATGTTGTCTGGTACTTGTTTTGCAGGGCAAATGACACCAAATGACACCATCTGGACAATGGAAACAGCACACGCTTAGGGCAGTGTCCCCCTCCCACCCCAATGGCTTCAGCAAAGTCCCCTCCCCCTTTCAATGAGCTCCTCCTGTGTTTCCTTTCTTTGGGTCAGCCTGGCTTTTCATCTTTCTCCCTCCTCTCTCTGTCCCGCTGAGCAGGCAGCAAACCTGCAGTTTCTATAATCCTGCTGCTCAGCTTTATAACCAAAACAAAATAAAACCAAAAAAAAAAAAAAAAAAAAAGAACTGTTGCCATTTGCGAACTTTCCCTCCTGGAAGGGATAAGCCACCAGCCTTTGTGAAAGTAGCTGCTGCAAGGTCTTGAAACTGTGTTGGAAAAGATTGAAGGAGAGAGAGAGACAGAAAGAAGCATGGAGAGAAGGAAGGAGGGAGAGAGACAAAGAGGGGGCAAGGCCAGCCAGGCCCCAGGTGGAACTGTGGATTCAGCCCTTAAGAAACAGGCCTTCTCTAACTTGAATGCGTGTACCAGCCAAAGTATTTCCACTGCAGATTCAGTACCAGGCTGAAGATGACTAGACATTTTTAAAGTGATAGCAGCTGGGCCAGTCCTGGAAGATGCAGTGATTCAGGGTATTATTGTTTCCATGCCTCCCACTCCTTCTGCATGGAATGATCTCCCTGCTTCCAATGCAAAATTCCCACTTCCAGGAAAGACTCTCACACCAGATCATTCAGGGGCCCAAGGGTGTCTTACATGTATTGACAAGCTTGGGAGGTTACCCTGAAACATTTGCAGGTGTATCCTTCTTTGGCTCCCGCCACCCTCCAGTGGGTTCAGTTATATCGCTGGGCAACACTGTCCTCCTGCAGACACTGCCACTGGTGGCGCTGAGAAGCATTCTCGTGTGTGGGAAGCAGCAGAAGACCAACAGCTGTACTGCACTTGAGGACAGGGCTTTACGAGGTCTGTAGTGCAGCATCATTTACAGTGTGGTTTCACTTTGCAGGGTTCAGTATTTCCCTCTCTTTACCTGTCCTCGCCCCACCTTAGCATTCAGATATGTGCCCACTGGGCACAAGGCTCAGTAGAAGCTACCACTCTGAACTCAGAATTACCCAGGATGAGGGCCTCACCCACTCTGTCGTCTTGTTCTTGGGTTTTCTCTTTGTTCAGGGTGAGTTTGATCCCAGGCAGCCCCTCATACACTCAGGCCAAGAGATGTCTCCTTGCTAAACTCAACAGTTTTATTGAGACTGAGCCGAACATGTCTATATCCCCTGCATGGACACAGCTCACACCAAGTCAAGCCAGCTTCCCTGCCTCCCTGATGATCCCAGGAAATCTTTAGTCCTTTCATGAGCCTCTGCTTTCACCCACCAATAACTCCTTTAAAAGTGAAGATAAGATTCTTCTATTAACCAGGATGCTTTGAGTGCTTCTGCAGGGCTTAGCTTCCAGGGATAATGATACCTCATGCTAAATAACTCTGTGCTAAGCTCTAAGCACAAACAATAGCTGTTCTAACATACCCTAGGAAGAAAGTAAGCGGACTCTATTCGTGCCCTATGCTGTGGCCACCTGTCTGGAAATCAGCCTCTGTCACATCTCATCCACCTCCAGAAGCAATTGGTTTGGGGATCATCCCGCCAGGCCCTGAGTGACATGGAAGCAGGCAGCTGTCTTTGGCTTAAAGGAGGAAGCAAGTCTGTAAGGATCATCTGGTCCCCAGCCAGTGTCTCCAGCTACAGCCATCCTCAGATTGGCCTCCCTATTGGTTCTTGATCAGTATGTCGGCTGGTGAAGAAGATTCTCCTGTTCCCTTTTGGGACCACTTCTTTATGTCTTACTCTTTATTTGTACTATGGACCCAGGGGGCAAATAACATGGCTTTCCACCTGTTCTGTCTTTAAGGGAAAAGCTCTGCCTGCATTGCATTTGACCTTGGGGTCCTGTTGAGCCCTTAATTCATGCTGAGCCAATTGGACCCTTTCCCTTCCTCCCTGGATTTTGAATCTCAAACAGGATGATCCAAGGATGAAGTTACTCCACCTAAGCTTTTTTAAGGGATGGCTAATTTCTGCTCCCTAGATCCTGGAGCTACCCTTGCTCCCGATCTTTCCAAAAGCTAGGACTCTTCTGCTTCCTTTACAATTCTGTGACTTTTTCTAGTTCCCACTAAATCCCTTTCATCCTTAAGCAAGCCCAAGCCTGCATCTGTTGCTTGACTCCACAGGGATGGCCCTCTTTCGACCGCCCACTGTCCCCGGGGTGTCCTTGCCCTGAACCCATTCATTGCAGGGCTGGGGAAGCCCAGGCTCATTTCCCGACCACATGCCCACAACTCCCAGGCAAACTTCAGCTTCTGCTTCTTTGTTATCTTCTTTCAGAAAGTGGCCATCCTCAATTTAAAAACCAAACAAACAAAAAAGTTTCCATCCACGATTCCTCTCCATTAACATTACATTTATCAGGCAGTACTCAACCAGGAAAACAGAACCATGCTAAGGATTGAAAGGAGTGTGGGAAGTCAACTCAGAGAATTGGTTACATGAGTGATGGGAGAACTGATAAGTCAAACAGAGGATGAAGCAGCAATATAGAGATTAGCAACAACAGGAAGGCACTACCACGCCTAAGCTGGAGGGACAAAAGAAGGGGTTGGTCACACCGGAGTGCAGGGTTTAAGGTCACTAGGGGAAGCTGGGACCACGACAGGCATGTCTGATGAGAGCTGGAGTCACAGAAAAGACAGCTGCTGCTGAAAATGCTGCCCACGGCAGAGAGGGCAAGAAATACCCTGGGTTCTCCTTTCCTCTGCTGTCCAGTCTCATGTCAGTGCCTCCCATTCTCAACCAGCTGCAACCCAGCTGGCAGAGGAGCCTGGGAAAGGAGCCTGCAGGGCCAGCCCCACTGTGACACACAGCAAAGCAGGGGAAGGCCCAGGAATGGGTCTGAGAGCAAACAGACCTCGGACAGCGCATGTTTCCATATTTGAATTACATTTGTTAGAGTATTATTTAATTTTTAGTAGTAAATTAATTTAGCATTTAAATAGCACTTAATAAGTATATATCAATGTTCAAAATGTATGCATTTTTAATTCCTTACTAAGCACAGTTATTAGAACACTACAAGAAAGTCTTTTTTTTTTTTAATAGGAAGACTTGGTATCATTAAGATGATAGTTCTCTGTAAATTGATCTACAGATTCAGTGCAATCCCAATCAAAGTTATCAGCCTGAATTTTTGCATAATTGACAACCAAACTCCGAAATGTATACAGAAACACAAATGATCATATAAAGAAACAGCAAAGTCTTTTCTACTAGAAAAAGCTCTGTGTCTTGATCATGCTCTTGACATCATCAACAAACCTGTTCCTTTCTTCACTGTTCATATTGACAAGACTTTCTCTGACTCAGAAGCCTGTAGGGCAAAAGGATGCAGTAACCCCTCAATAGCAGCGTCACTGGCAGCAGCAGCAGCAGCGTCCCAGAGTCCCCATACCTCCAGGCCCTGGAGAAGCAGTTACCATTGGTCGACTTAGTAACACAAATCACTGGATTGCTCCCCACCCTCCAGGCCTCCTCCACGCTCATTTCCGGCCCCCGAAGACTGTGAGACAGGCTGGCCTCACATCAGAGCCCGCAGAAATGGGAGTGGCACAATGACTGGAAAACAGCACAATGACAAGACAGGAGTTTTTTTTTCCTACATACATAAGGAGTTGTTAGACTATGTATACACGCACGCACATTTTGCTGGGTGAATTGTTTTAATTTAGTTTTCAATTTTAACTGCAAAAGCAATGCCGATGCTACGTGACTTGAGCACTCCATTGTGTCGGTCTGTGCTGGATGAAACCGAGGCTCCAGCGTTCTGTAGTAGCTTACATAACTCTGAGACAGAGGCTCCGGTGCAGTGTGGGGACTCAGTGTCCTGAAGAGCAGTGCTGGCCTGCCTTCCTGCAGTTGTGACAAAACAGTGAGCTTGGTGATGGGAGAGAGAAGGGAAGACATCAGGAACAGGGCACAAAGTGGGCCCTTAATGTTTATTACATACGTGTTTAATAACAGAGATGGGGCCAGAGTCTAGGCCGTGGGACCTCCCAGAGTCCCAGCATCCAGGACTCCGGTGTCCGAGCTGGCACAGACCCTAGCACCGCTCTCCAGAGGGAGAGCTAAATCTCCACCTGTAATCCATCTTTGAGTAGGTGGGTTTCCACGTTACATTTCTTGTAATGAACTTCCCAGTGGAAATTTCCACCTGAATGTTCCTTAGATGCCTAAAACACTGTGTCGACACATGAATGTGTTCATCTCTACCCCCAGGCCCATTTCTCTGCTATTTCCTTTCGCAGGTGATGGTACCCCCAGCCACTCATTTGTCTATGAAAGGAACCAAGATATTGCCCTTGATACCTTGCTCACGCCGCCAGCACCTCTATACCACCAGCAGCATCTAATTTATTCTGTCACCCAAACATTCCATGAAGCTGGCCGCTCCTCTCCATCCCCATAGCCATCACAGGCCACCTATTATTTAATGTTTAGACTATCTAGTCACTTCCTGATGATTTTCCACAGAGGCATCATTCATTCATTATTTCATTCATTCATTCATTTTATAATTGTTTACAGCTCCTACCATGTGTTAGGTGCTGCTCATGTACTGGTAAGCAAAACAAAGTCCTCATCCTCATGGACAAGTTCTTACAGAAGTCAGTTGTCCTTCCTAAAGGACCCAACTTACAAAGCTATCAAGGGCGTCCCACTGCCCTCAGCATAAAATCCAGACCTTCTAATATTCCTTCTTCTATCGCTCACCTTACCCCACTATCCCCTTTGCTTATCTTCCCATCCACGTGGGATAAATTCAGTTATTTAAATGCTCCAAGGCCTTGCACATCCTGCAACAAGCCTTTGCGTATCCCTCCCCCATTTCCTACTCACCTTTCAGGTCTCAGCTTAGAGCTCTCTTGGCCAGAATTGCCAACTGCAATGAAGTAAGTCACGTGGGAGATCACAGAATTTAGAGGATGCCCGCGATTTCCTGAGACCTGAGACCATCCTGCCACAACCACTACTACCCGTCCCTTCTCCCCAAGTCTCTGAAAGAGAACAAAGCCAGGAATTCTTTCTCTGAGGTTGTGGCCTTTTGTTGTGCTGGATGAACAATGTGAGGAATTCTTTCACCTGGCCGGGAGGGAGAACAGACTGACCTAAGAAGAGGACATTTACCATTTTTGGCTGCTCAGCATCTGAGCACCCATTCTGTTTGGAGGAAACCAGAGCCCAGCACAATGGAGGTATTTTTCCAGCGGCAGCAGAACTGGCAGAAATGACCTAACCAGACTGTCCCTGTAGTAGGACCTTAGCTGGCTGTTCTGGGGCCAGTTTTCCAGCCTTCCTATCAGTTCTGTGAGCTACTTAAGATTCTCCCAAGAAATCCTTTCTCTTTAGAGTCACTGGCTATGGCTCTGTTGTTGGAAACCAGAGACCCCAAGTGGTGTAATTTTTTTTCTCTTCCCATCATGGGTCTCATCCTCACTCCCCACTCCAATGGTGCAAAGCAGCAAGCCCAGGGACAACTAAACTGAGCAAGCTCAAGATTTTAAGTTCCATAGCAGATCTCGACCTATCCATCCACCCCAGTCTTTCCTTGAGGGGCTGGAAACACAGATCCTAAGTGGGAACAGACTCAGGCCATTTTCCTTCTCAGCCACATGAGAGGAAGAAAGGGAGAATTTCAAAAACAAGCTCATAGTAAAAGAAGGAGATTAACCCTTAGGCACGTGGCCCCTTTAGTCTCCTGGCCCTGGGCCCATTGTTATTGGCATGTCCCCTGCTCAGAGGCAGAGTTGCGGGGAGAGGAGCTGCACCTCTCCCTGGAGCCCAGCAGCTGTGGGTGGATAGAAAATGTGTGTTGTTTTTCCAGGCATCCTGTGGTTCCCTGAGAAATGGGCACCATTGCTCTCTGCCTTTGTTACTTCACTATGCTCATGATTTCATGCCTTTCTCTCTCTCCTTCTTGCTCATGGCTTCTCCTTCTGGTGGGTGTATTGATTTCTCTTCCCCCTCTCAACCATTTACTCTCACAGGATCATAGCTTCTTGCCAGGCTCCTTCCGTCTGCCTTGTGGTCTCTTCGGCCTGGTGACTTTGCTGCCCCACTTCTGCTTGCTGCCTTTTCCCCGTGGTTCTGAAACCTTGAAGCCGCTCTGCTGTTTAAGTCATCCTCTTAGATCCCAACTTCCCCAGAGACAGTGTCAGTAGATCTGTTGATCACGACTCATATAGAGTGTCCTGTACAAGGCGTAGGATCTATGGCCACTTTGCTCAGAGAGGCTAAAGATGTGGTAAGCACACAGAGCTTGTGGATTCCACTCTAATCCAGCATTTCAGACTCTTCCTTGGACAAACCTAGAGCGTCCTCTCCACTCCTAGGTGTATTCTTTCTCCTGTGTTCCTGAACTCAGGGAACATTCTGCTGTTCTGCTATAGAGATCTGGTCTTCAAACTGAAGTCCTCTCCTGTAACCTACCTTTCCAGCTTTGTCGCCCTTTACTACCTCTGTACCACAGCCTCCTGAACTTCTTAAGCAGTAATTCTTAAAGTGAAGTCTGCTCTCCCAACCCTCTGGCTAATGCTGTCTCCTTTCAACCACACTCCACACAAGGGAGCTTTGTTTCAACTTCTTTGTCTCTACTTGTATTTTCTTTGCTCTACAAGAGCCCAATCTGGAATGCTTTAACAGCCTCATCTGCTGGACCAGGAACCCTGTGGGGTGAGAATGATGACTTAGTCATCTTTGGTGTTGGTCTAAAGTGGGGGTCAGTGAATATTTAAAGACCAACTCAGAGACAGCCCTCAAACATCCTTACCCTAGAGCTCAGAACACACATCCTTCATTATCTGGTCCAGCAGCTCATCTTGAGGAGGTATGAAAAAATGAGGGTCCTGGAGATAGCCCTGTGGGATCTCCTGGTCCTTCTCCTATGCCAGATGCTTCTTGGTGTGAATGGGTCTGTGGGATTGGCACTGAGAACACTTCTGCCCAAAGAGTAGCAATAGCTAAGAGGACACAGTTATGATCTAGGTGGTCCTTTGCCTGGCCTGCCTGGGACTTTAGACTGCCTGGCTGCTCTAAGTGCCTCTCTGTGGAATGAGCTAATTTCCTCTAGTTCTGTTGATTTTGCTCATGATGATGATGCCACAGGAATCCCAGGAGTGACTCAGTTGATTTGCCTTCTGACATGCTTGAAGGCGTGCAGGAGGGGGACAGAATGGTAGGGGGTCAAGTTGGATCCAGAGTTTGAGTCATGGTCATGAGGAGGCCTGGCCTTATGTTCATAGGACCATGGAGATAGCCAGAGGCTTAGGACCTGGTCCTGAACTTACCCTGGGAATATGGCTGGGTTGGGGAAACTCTGCCAACTCAGGTAGGGTTTAAGAGGTTGCAGCGTTCTCAGTAAAGTCCAGGCTCTGAGACTCTCCCACCAAGCAGCCAGAATTAGTGGTGGGGATCCAGCTGGCAGGTGACGCAAAGCAAGAGTTATATTAGACACTCATCGCAAGACCGCGACGGGGACCGATCTTCATAGAAAGTTGGGGAAGGATACAAATTACTCAAAGAAATGAATCCAAGTGAGATCTAAAGCAGAGCTCTGTGCTGGGCACTAGAGATGCAGAGATGACTGAGCATGCTCTCTGCCCTGTTTGAGTTTGGCGGGGAACCCAGACATACAATTTAAGTGGTCAAAGTCACCAAAGAATGTTTTCCTTTATAGCTTGGCAAAGAGGATAAAGTTTCACAATCTGCAGCATGGGAAAGGCTATCCCTAATGTGAAATTGCTGGCTTGGGGTAGCATGGGCTGAAACCACTTTACATTTTGATCTTGTGAGAGTCACTGCTCTGACTCTAAGTTTCTTGTTATGTGTCTCCCTCTGAAGACTTGGCTTCCCATATGCGTGTGAGCCCAGGGAGAAAAGGCACTGATCACACAGACCTGAGTATTCTAATCCTTTCCAAAGCCCTGTTTCTTATTGAAAATGAATTGACTGTGATCTGACTTATACATCGGTCTAATGAGTTTGGTTAGTGCGAATCTGCCCTCGAGGTGAATCTGTTCTCAGTTCTAACAAAATCAGGTTTCGGAGCTATAAGTTTGAGAGTCGGACTCTGGGCTGCATTAATTCATCCAGACCTTTTTGATAAATGTTAGTCTTATCCCATTTTCTTAGCGATAAACCCCAACATTTCCATGGCTGCACATGTAGCCTTCTCAATAATGAGTAGTGGAGGTGACTATGCCCATAACTAATAATCATTAATAGATATACCTACCTCCTAAGGAAGCATTTTTGGGAGCATGAAACTGTTCTTAGCACTTTTAATGGATTATTTAATAGACAATTTATATGACACAAACAATATTAGTTTCTAATTTACAGACTCAGAAAAGGAGGCCCAGAGAGATGGAGTAACTTGGCCAAAGTGATGAAATCAGAATGTGGTGTTGCCAGTATTTGAACCCTGGACCATCTGCTTTCCTCTGCAATCCTGTTTGTAAGAGCTGATCAGGATTCCATCTCGGCACCTCTCTATGGCTTACAGGTCTTCACTGTTATCTGACTATTCTACTCGCTGTTCCAAAAATAAGTTGAAAACCCCTTTCCCACTAATTTCTTCATTTCTTTCTGAACTTTCAGCTCTTCAGCATGAAATTATGCACATGAGTACCCTGTGGGTAACTCACAGGGACCTCCTGCCAAATCTCTCTTCCCAGGAAATGTAGGCCTCCATTCTTCCATTAGCTTCATGACTGCTGTGTCCAATTTAAAATATAAAGGGTTTCTTGTGCATTGTCTTATAGCCAGAGGCAGCAGCAATAGGCTGACACATTCCACATAAGGTCTTAGGCCTCCAGGAAAATGTCTTTCCCTTACCGGTTTCCAAAGTGTTGATTTAGCTCTTTGTTTTCTGAATGTGAATATAGAACTTTATTTACCAGTTTCAGATGGTTTAGTAATGCTCAAACAACTAAAATTGACCAGGCTATAATTGAATGGAGTTATTTGGTGGACACAAAACTACCACGCAATTTTGTTTTAGGTAGTGCGATTTTTATGAGGGCTAGAAAGTGTTCTGAAGACAGAAAAGTGGAAAATAGAAGGGGAGGCTGCATTGTGCCTCAGGAAGAAACAAGAGAGAGAAACCTGGAAAGAAAGAAGGGAAGTTAATAATGGGTCATCATTTGCTGTTGCCTATCATCATGCTAGATGCTTCATTTATATCAACATCCTTAATCACCACAACCACCCTGGGACATACACTTATTGCATCCATTTCACGGACCAGAAAACAGGCTCAGAAATGTGAAGTAACCTGACAAAGGCACACAGCTAGTTGACACAGAGCTGGGACTTTGGGTGCAGCTCTCTTGCGTACAGAAAGGAAGAAGAGATCACAAAACTCAAACTGAAGCCTAGCTGATAACTGCGAAGGTCAAAGTGAAGCTAACTGGGGATGAGAGGAAAGAAGGATGATCAGAGTGACAGAAGAGGTTGTACTAGCTAGTCATCAGAGGTGTGGTCTCTGGATCTGTCAGCCCAGAGCAGGGCAGGGGCAGGTGGCTGGAGCTGGCCATGATGGAGGTCAGGGTGGGAGATGGCCAGCGGGCCTCACTGAGTCAGAGAGGCTGCTGGTTCCAGGACTACTGAGTGAGGAGGGTCTGAGTTAAGGCAAAGAGGTAGTTGACCTGGCCCAGACACCGGGGCTCTGGTCCTCTCTAGGGCAATGGGAGACTTGAACTCAGGGGATGGCTCTTCCCTTTAGGGAGAGAACTGTCCTGGGCAAAGTCTGCCATCAGTAAAGCCAGACTTAGTCTCCAGGGTATCAATAATGCCCCAGCAACCCATGAAGAGCTTCCCTGATGACTTAAATGGGAATGCGACAGGAAGGTTCCAATCCATTCGAAAAAGCACTTACAAAAAACCACACTTTCTATGTGCCAAGCCTGACTTAAGGGGTAGAGGTAAAATAGTCTGCAAAAAACTTGGATCCCTGCCCTTGTGGAGCTACCATCCAGTGGCATAGACATATACTGATCACATAGTCATACAAATAAATGTAAAGTCAAAGTTTAACAAGTGCTCCAAAGAGAAGGTACACAATAGTATAAGCATATTTTAAGTAAGGCTTCCCTGAGAAAGCAGTGCTTGTGCTGTGATGCAGGGAATGATAGAAGTTAATCACTTGAAGGAAGAGCATTACATTCCAGACAGAGACACCATCTAGCTTTGTACTCCCTTTACGGTCTGTTTGGAAGCCTCCCTGTCTAACTGGGAACTTCCCTATTGGCCAACAGTCCACATTTCTGAGCAAAGACAGTGCTTCTGTCATTAAGAATAAGATATCAATCCAAGTATGGTCTACCCACTCACCAGACAATTACTTATCTGTCCACATATCTATACATCTATCCACATTCTATCTCTCCATGTTTTTATAGATCAACTTATCTGTCCATCCTTCTCCACCGACCTATTTGTCTATTCATGTACCCATGTGTCCATCCATTAATTTCCTTATTTATGAGTCCAGTTACTCATTTATCTCTCCGTGACATAGTAAGAAATATGTTTGGTCCCTACCCCCAGTTTCTGGCGCAGGCCTCCTAAAACCCTGTAACTCTTTCCTCGAGTGAGGATTAAAAAGAGAGAGAGAGAGATGGCAAATAGGTTTTACACTGCAAGCCGTCCCTACCTAGCTGGCCCTCTTCAGTACAGGAGGGACAATGTACAGGCTTGAATCCCAGCACATGGAGATCACGGAGCCCTATCTTGGAAGACAGCTACCATGCTTTACCTCGGGAAAATCATGGGAATTAGTTAATTAATTTTTAAACACATAATGCTTTCTTCCTAGAATGTAAAACAGCACCACTTCTTTCCTTGTCAGCTTGCAGGTGGTAGTCCCTCTAGCTCGTGCAGTAATGCTGATGGTGGAATTGCACATAAGGGAAAGGATTCCACAGCATTTTGAGGCTTGGTAAAAAGCCTCGGCTTATGCAAGTTTTTATGGCTAAAATTGTCTAACTGTCGCTGCAGGAAAGTACACTGCTGAGTGAGAATGAAGGATTTATGGAGCTGTTTCAGGGCAAGATAACCAGTGATTTAAAAAAAAAAATCCTGCCCAAGAACATTTGAGGTGTGACTTTCCATAAATCATAGTTACTGACAGCATCTCAGATTTTTAAAATCCAGATCGTGGTGTTATGTACATGGGTGTGAGAGCTCTGTGGCACTTTAAGAGTTAAATCAATCAGATTAATACCTAAGGGACGGAGACTGTACATCAGCAGAAGGCACTCTAAGAGACAGGTCTTCAGACCAAGAAGTACAGAGATTGACTTTAGTCGAGTTAATGCAATTAATATGTTTCAAAAAGAACAAGTCGACAAAAGGGAGAAGGCCTACACAGAACACGGGGAAAGGGAGCTGGAGGAAAGGGTGTAATAATACTATAGCAGTGAACAATTTGTTGAGCAGTTACCATGTGCTAAGTAGTTTGTGTGAATCATTTAACCCATTCAACAATACTATTATGGGAATCAAGATAGTGTGAGTTACGTGACTTTCCTAAGGTCACTAGTGGTAGAGCTGGGATTTGAACCTATTGCTCAGGTGCCAGAGCCTGCTGGTTTGACTGTTCTCATCCATTTTTTTTTTCTGGGGAAGAGTGCTTTTGGCAGGCCACTGGCTACACACACTCATTTATTTATTCCTTGAGAGTTATGTCCATATACCATGGGTCACTGTTTGGAATCTTCTCAGTGGCAAATCATAGTAGACACATGATTCTTGAGCTGTAAGGAAGAATAGAGCTGATATTGTCCACTCTCCTTCTTTTATATTTGTAAGTTTATTTTTGCCAACTGCCAAGCACCCCTTTCCACCACCAGCTCTGGGGAATAAGGTCCATGATCGAGCAGACGAATTCCATTTTTGGCAGTAAGTGAGATGTGATTCTAAAGAGATGACGTTGATTTTCTTATGTGGCTTCTTATATGAGTCATGATCTAATCAGAAAACAAAACACTCTGAGAGGTTAACACGAAAAGGATTGAGGACAAATACGCCTGGGATCAGCACACCAATAAACTATTTGAGAACTGTTTGTGAGGGCAGCATTATGGGAAATAAGCGTATGGCTTCATAAAATATTACTCTGAAGGACACGATTCATTGGGGTGATATGAATTCATATCACACGTCGGATCTCAGCTCATGGGCAGCTTTCCTGACCTCCGTGGCCAAGGCAGATTCTTCCAGCCCCGGCTCACACAGGGCCATGTGACCCTCCTTTACAACGTTAAACTGCTGTGATGTTTGCTAGAGTTGTTTGAATGATTCTTTGACTAATGCCTGTCTCTTCCAAAGACTGCCAGGTTTGGGCTGAGTTTGGGCTGAATTTTACTCACTGTTGTATTCCTAGCACCTTTGTCAGTCCTAGACATTCAATAAAAACCCTTTCAATGGATGTGTTCAATTTGAAACATCAATCTCTTCAGGTGTTTACCCAAGGGAAATGAAAACACATGTCCACACGAAGATGTGTACGCGAACGTTCATAGCAGCAGTGTTCATAACAGCCCCAAAGTGGAAACGATCCAATTGTCCAGAAGAAGTTGTTGAGTGGATAAACAGAAGTGGCATATCCATAAAAGGGAAGGCCATTCAGCAATAAAAAAAAGAATGAACTGACAAGACATTCTACAACACGGATGAACCACAAAGATGTTATGTGAAATGAAATAATCCAGACACAAATGACTACATATTACACTATCGCGATGTATATATGAAATTTCTAGAAAAGGCAAGATCACAGAGAAGAAAGCAGATCAATGGTTGTCTGAGCCTGGGGTGAAAGGAGGATTGGTTACGAATGTGAAGAAGAGAACTTTTTGGGGTGATGGAAGTGTTCTGAAACTGAGTGATGGTTGTAAAATTATATAAATTTACTAAAAATCATCAAACTATATATTTGCAATAGGTGAATTGTATCACATATGACTTATATCTCAATAAAGCTGTAAAATGTTTTTAAAAAATCAATCTCATTACTTAGATATTTTATCCTCACTTATGTTCTATGGAACATTACTTCTGTGGAAAATTGTGCCAGACTGCTAGTTGAATCTCTCAACTCTTTAATGACAGAACCTCAATTTTTAACTTGGCACATAGCCTATCAAAATAAAATAGCATATTTCCCAGCCTCCTTTGCAGCTTGGTGTGGCCATGTGACTGAGTTTTGGCCAATGAGACATAAGCAGAAGTGCTGTGTAATATTTCCAGGAAGGTGGTTTAAGGGGCATGACTCAGCTCCACTTTTTTGATTTTGCCATTCTGTTTTTCCTTCCAAGGGCATGTGAACTGGTGCTTCAGCAGCCATCCTGGACTATGGAAAGGAAAGGTAAGGATGGCAGAGCAAAATACCGAAGCCTGGATTCACAATACCACAGAGCTGCCATACCACTCTTGAACTACCTGCTTCCCAGTTTTCTTTAATGCAGGACAAAAATAGGCTTCGATCTTATTATGGCCTTGTTTTTCTTTTTTTCTGTTCTATGTTGGCAAATCTAATTCAGCTACCAGTTTTCATAGGTATTGAATAAAAAAGAGGCTCTGTGGTCAAATAATTTTGAGAACTCTTATGTTAACATTTAATAGATTTCATTGAGAACCATTATGTTAAATTTTAACAGGTTTCATTAATCCTCAGTTTTTAATATGCTACCGAGCAATAGGAAGGAGCTAGAGTATGTACAACTTACCTAACCAACTTGACCCCCAAACCTCTTTTTAATGGAGCATCTCATGGGATGATTTGGGGCAAAGGGAAATGTTGCTTTTAAAAATCCATATTTTTGCTTCCTCCTTTTTAATCTGTCCTTCCTAACACAAATCTGACGTCACATCCCTGTTTGAAATCCTTGAATGAGTCCTGTAGGATATAGTTCAAACTCCTTCCTGTAATGAGTAAGGCCTTTTGTGATCTCGCCCTTGTCTTCTCTCTAGCCTCTCCCTCTCACTTCATCAATCATGTGCACTATTGAGAACTATGTATGTCCTCTCTAGTCTCTCTGGTCTTCACATCCCACGCCCCTCTGAATACACCACTTTCTGTCTGCCACCTTGCCTGACATCCTACCTCTGATCCTTTAAGACCCGGCTCAAGTTATCAGCTCATTTACAGCCATTTATACTTTGAGCAATGCCTACTGTGTGTTGGGCATCACACCAAGACTTGGGTTACAAAGCCACATAAACATGATCCCTCCTGTCCCTGAGGGACACAGAATTACATGAAGTTAGACAAGCACTGTATTAGTGAGTACGCCCAGAGCTGTGGCAAACAGCCTTCAGTGACTCCACACTATGACACTTTATCCCTCACAGCACAGTCCACTGCAGGGAAGTGCAGGGGGTCTGCTCCATGCAGTCTGCCAGGGACCTAGGCTCACTCCACTGCCATTTTCTGGGGCCTCTAAGTCCTCTACTGGGTATCTTTGCATCTGGCCAGCGGATAAAGAATGGAGGAAAGTTTGAGGATCAGGCAGGAGGTCTTAGGGGATGCCCAGAAATGGGATATACCTAACACTTCTGTCCAAATTTCATTACTCAGAGCCCAGTCACATTGGTCTACTTGATTACTAAGAAATGTAGTTTTGCTTGGACCCTAGGAGGAAAATGAAATGGGCTAATGATGAAAATAGCCTGTTCTCTGCCACAGATAAATACATAAGAACAAGAAAGAAGCTCATTGGCTAATGGAGGAAACAGACAAGTGAATGGAGGCAGGAAGGCAATGTGGTCAGGCAGAAGGTAACTTGTGTTTATGGAGTTACCATCAGAATGTTCTAGAACTGCTGGAAGCGCTTCTGTGGCTCCCCTTCAGAGCTCTTAAAGATTTGTTCTTCTGGGGTCTTTTATAAGCATGGACATACTATATGGTACAGAGAGTTGTACATCACTGGTGTCACCTGCCTGACCATCAGAGCCTCTTAGTGTCAACCATCTCTTGTTCCAGTAGTCGCTGTGACATCCAGCTCTGCAGGGGCTCTGCCTGACACAAGTAGCACCCTAATAAGGCCTTTCCTCATGGCCCTGGGTTTTGGGACACCACAGAACCCCACTTGACACCTATGTGTGAACAACTGGAGTGTATCTTTAGCCAATGGGAGATGAGCTGGTGGATAAATTTCCTTCCCTTCCCCCTCTCACAGGCTATATACTGAGACTCATTTTATGTGGCTTCTCAGAAGATAATCCCTTGAGCGGAAGCAATCAGCCACACTTAGTAGAGGCCAGATGAGTAACCACCCTGTCTTAGTGCTTTTGCCTCTCAGGCCTGCCTGATAGAATCAGGCTCTGCACTCTGGTGAACCCAGGCTAAGACATCCCCATGAATGGGTACAGCTAGAAGCCACTTGGCTGTCTCTGTTTCCCCTCCAGTGCCTACCCACAGGTCCCTGGGAGCCATGAAGTATTTTAAGGGACAGATTCCACTAACCCTGCTCAGTTCTGCAGTCTTGACTCTTTGAAGGCCAAGCCTGCTACCTCTCCCGAGCGCTGTTTCCAGATCTTTCCTTTGCTTGTACCTGTTCCATTCATTTGAGAATCATGTACACCTATTGATTTATTTAGTGACATAATGTTTGTATCTCTGTGTCTGTTTAACTTAGTACATGCCACTGACTTTTGTCAAGTTTAAAAACAGGACTTACTGACAAGTCTACCTCCTCCCTCCCTCCCTCCGGCTGCCACACATCCCAGTGCTGTTTCTTGCTTCTTTGTCTGAGCATGCACATTGTGCTCCCTATGTCTGGATCCCATTCCTCTCCAGCCAATTTGTTTCATCTTTTGTGGGCAGGGGACTTGATTGTGCAAAGGGAAGGCCATGGTAGGACTCCCAATATAGGACGCTGTCTCTGATATACCTCTGCACCTAGCCCCTTTCCAGAAATGGATGTGCACAGACCTGAGTCCCGTGATCACTCTTGAGAATTTTAGAGCCCTTGATCCTGCTTGTCAAACTGGAGAGGCTGGGCTACCAGCTGCCTGGTCCTGCTTTAGCCCCTGTAGCAGCTGGTCCAGGAGGGCAAGTATATTATCCCTGTGAGGCAGGGAGGGACAAACAGCTCTCTGTACACATGCTCATCAACTCACCAACAGCTTGGCAGGACTGGAAGTCCACAGGATCCCTGGGTAAATGTTCATCTTGTCCTCAACTAGCTTATGAGTTCCCTGGGGATTAGAATGTTGTCTGTCTTATTTAATGCTGTATCCCTTGTGTCTAGAACAATACCTGGAACACAGTTAGTGTTTAGTAAATACTTAAGGAAGAAAGAAGAAGAAGGAAGGATCAGGAGCCTTCTTGGCCAGCCTTGAGTCCAACGAGAGATAGACACATGTACAGGTGAGGTAGACAGGTGGCAGGGGGCTGCCATCTCTGCATTTTCAAACTGGTGAAATCTTTGGTCTCTGCTAAGAAGAGAAGTGGTCCCTAGAAGAGAGTCAGGAGCACAGGCTGAAAACCACAGGAACGCTGAGGTTTCAAAGACACTAAAAATATCCTCTCTCAGGGGGTGCAGCAAGGCTCTGCTAAAGCATTTACAGCTACCCCTGACAAAGGCAAATCATGTTCATCTTAAATGTATCTGACAAACTGCTCTTGAAATCATCAGGACTCAGATCATTGCTACTTTAATTAAGATAAATTGAGCCTCTACAGTCAGAATCCAACCATTTTTTTAAAAGTGGGTGCTAAGGAAACACCCATGGTAAGGACAGGCAGAGGTGAGGGGTTAGGTCCTAGCAGAGGGGCATTCATGCGATTCACAGTATTCAGCAACGCAGGGCAAACTCCCCTTCCCTCCCTGCCTCCTTCTGTTCTCTTTATAACATTTTTCACTGCCTGCCCCTTGTATTTATTTATTGTCTTTCCTTCCCATTAGCTCGCCTACTCCTTGTTGTCTTTGTTCTATTGACTGTTGTATTCCCTGTCTTAGATTAATGCCCGGCATTTAGTGGACACTCAAAAATTAGCTGCTAACGAAGGAATTAAAAATTGTTAAGCAATTAGCTGAATCTCTGCCATATGCTGGGCCCTGTCCTTGAGGATGCTACAAGGATGGTGCGGGAAACAGGCCTGAAAATATGTACATCATAGATCGACACCTGGTTTTACGGAGGTATATCCAAGGCGCTACAGGATCCCCGGGACTGGAAAACTCCAGGGGTGTGCGAGGGCCTTAAAAAGAAGCTGGTCGAATGCCAGGAGTGCCAGGGAGACAGGCGTAGCGGCAGAACGTGCGGCTGGAGACAGAGCATAGGACTCCTTGGCTCTTCGCTTGGCTTCTAGACACCTTTTCTTGCTCTGAGGGACCCTCGCCTCTTCTCGATTCTGTCTGCGGGACCTCGGTCCCAGCGGAATCTCTCTATCGCGGAACCCCAGCCACATCCTTTCCAATCCCCGGAGACACCAGCCTCGGGTCTTCCAGATGGCTAGTCCGCTACCTGCGCGACCTCCACCTGCTGGGTGAACCCCCGCCCGCCTAGCGCGCTCTCCAGGTTCCCGCCCCCTGCCTGCGGTCTAAAGCGTGCAGGACCCCGCCCCGCCCCCTAGGCCCCCAGGACCCCGGCCCCGCCCCTCCCCCGTGGCCCCGCCGCTCAGTCCCGGGGGGCGGGGCCGCGCGCAGCAGCGTCTCCTAGGCGGGGGGCGCGAAGCAGGGGGCGGGGCATCCCCAGCGCCGGCCAATCGACGCCGCGCTCACATCCATGCAAATATGAGCACAATGGAGCGAGCCCATCACTCGCCCCTGCAAGCAAGCTTGAAATGGGCTTCTACCTGAGAGGCAGCCAGACTGACCAATGACTCTATGTTTTGGGCTGGCGAAGCCCAATGATTTGGCAAGGAAGGCGGGCCCGAGCCGGGTTAGGGTGTCCTTGCAGGGTGTCTGAGCTAAACTTCACCAAATAATAGCTGTTTGTATTTTGGCTGCTGCAGGAGCCATTTTAGGTAAGTTCTTCTCTTAACTTTTTATTTTCCTCCCCGGCCTTGGGGGGCCGGCCTTGTCCGCGGGTCCTCGGCCCCGCCCCACCGGCCGGACTGGGGTGCCCCTATGAATGGAGTCGGGATGAGGGGCTGTGGTGGCGCCGAGGCCCGGCCGGGCCGGGGTCCGAGCGGGGCCGGCGGCGGGCGGCCTGGCGGAGGGCAGGCGACGGCCTGAGGCCTGAGGAGAGGGGGTCGAACGCCGCCGCCGGCGCCGCGCTGCGCTCGGGCTGGGCGGCCGTCCTTGGGAGTGCGCCGCTGCGGACCGCGCGGAGGGGCGGGGGTCCGGGCAGCCCCCGACCCTAGGCCTGACGGGCGGGGGCGGGGCGTGCGGAGGACCCCACGGGACGCGTCGAGGAGGGAACCCCCAGCCCGGCCGCGCCGCGCCTTGGCGGGGGTGACCGCTATTCCGCCGCCGCCCCCGCGGAGAAGTTGCTCTATTGGCGTCCTGCGTCGGTTTGCAGGGGTGGAGGAGGGTGGGCTGGTGCCAGGCTGCTGCTCCGGGAGGGGGCGGGAGCCCAGGCGCGTCCTCGGAGCGCGCACCCCTCCGCCCCCTTCTTACGCACTAACGCGCACTGGCCCCCCAAAATTGAGACCCCGTAGGTGCCTAGCAACCCTGCAGCCAAGTTTTATGCATTATTAGATTACATGTTTGAGCTTAAAAAAACAACCACCACACGAATCTGTCCCCTTCAGGCTGTTTATTTCCTTTGCTGTTGAGAAGTAACGAGTCTTTTGCTCCCAAATTTCCAGGGACATGCCTATCAGATGTGCAGAGGGTTGGCAGAGACTTGGGTTTTAAAAAGACGCTATTAGGAAATCCCCTCACTAGTGAGATAATTGAAATTTGAGTTTGTTTGCAGCTTCAGTTTTATTTGATCCAATTAAAAATACATAAGCAGGCACTTAACATTTGTGTACCTAAAGTATTCCTAGTTCCAGTTATGACTGATGGGACTGTGGTTTCGATAGTGTGGGATCTAATAAGGCAGTACGATTCAATTGTGAACTTATAGGCCCTTGTGCTCCAAATTAGGGTTTATGGGCCATTAGTAATCTGGCCAAGGTTTTTAGAGAATCCTTGGCATCTCCAGGTATCTTTGAGGCTGTGTGTATGCATTATTCCTCACCCCCTCAAAACTGCCCATTTCTGGTGTAAACAGATCCATGATCAGAGGAAAATACATATTTAAAATGTTTTTTACAATTTTCAGAATGTCCACACTACTGCCTGAGATAATCATCGTTTCTCCAGTAGCGTAGAGGAATAGCATCCTAGTAGGCTCCGAATTTTGACCTACCTTGTAGAGATACACTGGGGGCCCTTGGAAAAGTCTGGACAGCAACCACTTGCCTGTGATCCCAGGGGTAATTGTGAGTTGTCTTTCTTACTGAGGATGTTTACTCGTCAACCGCACGTTGAGTGTGTTGGTAAGCCAAATTTGGGAGATCAGGTTGGCAACCTCAGGGAGGTAGTTTTTGTGCACTTTGTGGCCCTCTGGCAATAAAGGGAAAGTTTGAGATCCATGGATGATAAAATGATGAGGCGTGAATCGTCGAGTAACGTGGTTTATGCCAACCAGAACAGGTGCTTTCATATGAGCCATGCATGACTGTAACTGCAGGCCTGGGAAAATGTGCAGTGATAAAATTATTAGTTTTGGACTTCTTTCTGTACTGGGGCAATTTCCAAGATGAATTATGATGAATTATTTAAACATTTTTCTTGATTAATGGACTATTAAAAGCTATCCTGTGTAACTTTTTTTTTTTTTTTCCCCCGTTTTGCTAACTTTGGAACCTCCCTTCTAGTAACCAGACTGTGACCCTGTTCTTGCTGTAGTCTGGCCATGGGCAAAGTCAATCCAGACCTCGTGTGAAGTTAGCTGTGTCTCATTGTGTTGTCAGTCTACCTGGAGTCACATCTTTTATGCTGCCGTGATTTCTTTGCTTTTCTGCATTGACCTCTTTTTGGTTATAGCATTGAGAACTCTTTCAATGTAATCACTTTTACCACAACTTTTTAATATTCTGTGTCTTTCTTTTCATAATTTATTATTAATATAGCTGGAAGTGCCCTGAACTCTTCAGTATGTGGGAACCACACAAGAAGTTGTTGAAAGACCAGTTGGAAGTGAAATAGGGAAGCTGCGACTAACACGGCTGCATTCCTGGAAAATCCTTGGGCAGTTAGGTTTTTGTATTTAGTGATTTACTTTTCTTATAACTATTTAAATACCAAAGAAAACCTGAAGCAGAATTGTGTCTTTAGAAACCAGATCTCATTTGGGACTGTTGCCATTATATTACAAGAAACCTATCAGAAAAAAACAGGCCCTTGGGCTACTGTGTCTTGGAGTTCTCTCTGATTTATAGAAGTTTCAAAGGAGTTTTTTGGTTTTCTTGAAAGAATAGCTTTGCCCCCAAGCAGAGTTTATGGTTATGTCCTCCTGTGCTAAACCCTGAGGGAAAAGGGTTCACATCCTCAGCTTTATTCTCACTGTAGGTGCCTATGTTTCTCAGCTGTCATAGAAAGACTGTATGGTTATGACCAGGGGGAGTCACAGGTGGACCACTCATGTTCTGAACTCTTTTGGACAGGTTTTAGGATTCAGGGATGCTATCTGCAGAAATATGTTTGGTATATGACAATGACAGCATCTAGGACAGTGACGGTATCTAAACGACCGAGGACACTGTTCTCCTCCCTTCTTTCCCAGTACAGCAAGGTTCAAAATAGCTATATTTTTAATAATACTTAGTGGTTCTCTTTGTACCTTCATTCCTTGTACAAACCGTTAGTTTAATTTAGCTGAAGAGCTGCAGTGAATTTCATGGGAATACCTGGATTGCCCTGCAGCAGGTTACTATGGTAGTTCCCCCTTATCCATGGGAATACGTTCCAAGACCTCCAGTGGATGCGTGGAACCTCAAATAGCACCAGACCCTATGTGTGCAGTTGACCCCTGAACAACACAGGGGTTAGGGGTGCTCACCCCCTACGCAGTTGAAAAATCCACGGAACACTTTTGACTCCCCCTAAACTTAATAGCCTCCTGTTCACCAGAGGACTTACTGATAACATAGTCTATTAACACATATTTTTGTATATTATATGTATCATATACTGTATTCTTACAATGAAATAAGCTAGAGAAAAAGAAATGTTAAAATCATAAGGAAATACCTAGACAGTATTTCTGGAAAAAAACCTGTGTAAGTAGAACGGTGCAGTTCAGGTCTGTGCTGTTCAAGCCAACTGTCCTGTCTTCCTTACGCGTGCATACCTGTGACAGTTTAACTTGTAAACTGGCACAGGAAGAGGTTAACAGCAGTGCTGCATACAGCAAGTACAGCAGTATACTGTAATAAAAGTTACGTGCATGTGGTCTTTCAAAAGATTTTATTTATTTTAGAGAGGGGGAAGGGAGGGAGGAAGAGAGAGAAACATCCATGTGTGGTTGCCTCTCTTGCTCCCCCTACTGGGGGCCTGGCCCACAACCCAGACATGTGCCTTAGGGAATCAAACCCGCGACCAGACCACTTCATTTGCAGGCTGGCGCTCACTGCACTGAGCCACACCAGCCAGGGCTTTTTGTTTTTTACTCTTGACGATGTGAGATGACACGGCGCCTATGTGATGAGATGAAGTGAGCTGAATGATGTAGGTATTGTGGCAGTGCTGGGCTACTATAAGGGTTACTTGAACTCTAGCACTGCAACGCGGGGACAGTAGATCTTATCATTCTGATGGCTACTAAGTGACTAACAGGCGGGCAGCACAGGAGGGTAGCGTATAGAGCTTTTATGTTGGACAAAAGGATGATTCATATCCCAGGTGGGACAGCGGGACAGTGCGAGATTTTTATCACCCTACTGAGAATGATGTGCAATTTAAACTTATGAATTGTTTATTTCTGGAATTTTCCATGTCATATTTTGGACTGTGATTGACTACAGGTAACTTGAAACCACAGAAAGCGAAACTGTGGATAAGGAGGGACCATGGTACATTGCAAACTCTTTGAAATACGTAAAATAATAGCTAGGGCTTACATATCTGTTCTCTAGAGAACATCTTTGCAACAGAATGTGACGTACTTGTGAGGAATGTAAAAAGAAGTAGCATTGAATGAGTACCTGGTGTGTGTGTGGCACTCAGCCAGGTACTGGGGCTGGACGTGAAAAACTATTCCTGTTTTCAGAGCCACTGGGTGAGGCTGGGCTGCAGCTCAGAGAAATGAAGTAACTTATTCAAGGCCATAAAGCTAGTAAATGGTAGAGTCAGAATTTGAACCCAGATCATCAGGATGCAAAGGGAGTATTCTTTTTATGAACAACCCTCTCTATGAGGATTTTTTCTAAAGCTGGGTATGTGATCATGTTTTAGGGGCATGGTACTAGGTTAACTAACACACTTTGCCTATATTCTTCAACACACACGTCCGTTTCTCCTTCATTTTAAGAATTTGCCACTGAAGAGGCATATTGGAGTAGAATGAGGGCCTCCTTTTCTCCCTTGTCTCTCTAGCGCAGGAAGGGTCCTCCTAGGACTTAGGAGTTCAGGCATCGCTTGGTATGGTGACGAAGTGCAGAGGGAGAATGCTGTCGCTTTGTTCTTACCAACATATTCTGGTTCATTTTGTGGAGGTATTGATACCCTCGTGAGAAATTCCATTACTTCCATAAAAGTCCCAAAGGTAGTAAAATGATTATTTTAAAATATCCATCCCTATTCTCATTTCTGAATTAAATTATTGCATAAAATCCAGAGAAAAATATTCTTGCTTACAGTGCCTATGGTAGTTGGTTTTTATAGTTTGTAATAGGGATTCTTTACATCATCCTACATTATCGAGACCTGGAGAACCTTTGATAATGTATATGGCATAAATAGCTCCAGTTTTGAGGAGTTTTTTAAAAATTGGTGAACCTGCCCTGGCTGGTGTGGCTCAGTGGATTGAGCGCCGGCCTGCAAACCAAAGAGTCGCTGGTTCAATTCCCAGTCAGGGCACATGCCTGGGTTGTGGGCCAGGTCCCCAGTATGGGGTGCAAGAGAGGCATCCCCACACTGGTGTTTCTCTCCCTCTCTTTCTCCCTCCCTTCCCCTCTCTCTAAAAATAAATAAATTCCTAAAAAAAAAATTGGTGAACTCTTTTGTCTTCACAGTCCAAATGGAGGACTTAAAATTTTTAGCAGTGAGAAAAGCCTGATTTTTCCATAGACCTCCCTCTTGCATTTATCTGCTCGCTATTTCAGAAGAACTTAATATACTGGGATGTAATTTCAAGAAAATTGGAAAGTAGAATTTTAAGATAACTTCAGGAAACAAATCCAGAGTGAAGTACAGAGTGAAGGATACATACTTGAATTTTTTAAGTAAGTAAAGGGAGACTTTTTAATTTTTCTACTCCCTTATTTCAACCCGTGGCTGGTGTGGCTCGGTGGGTTGAGCAGCAGCCTGTGAACTGAAAGGTTGCCAGTTCGATTCCCAGTCGGGACACGTGTCTGGGTTGCAGCCCAGGTCCCCATTTGGGGGTGTGCAAGAGACAACTGATTGATGTTTCTCTCGCACATTGCTATTTCTCTCCCTCTCTTTATCCCTCCCTTCGCCTCTCTTTAAAAAATAAATAAAATCTTGAAAGGATTCTTCTAGAGAGTATTCACTGATCTAATATATTATTCTATCAGTAAATTTTTAGTATGTTTTGAATTATCTTGTATACTATGTGACCAAGGTATTTTATTTTTGGAATCTCTATGTTTTTTTAATTCTAAGATTCTCTGTGTAAAAGGTCAGGCTTCAGATTAAAAGAAAGTCTAACAACTGTGGTGACATTGACTGTTAGTTCCTACCTAGTTAGGTTGAGACTTTCTATCCTGTGCTTCATGGATTCCCAGGGAGTCTCTGGTCTGTGAACTCCAAACAGTGTGCAATATTTTGTTTTTGTGTGCGTGTTTATGGGAAGCAGAGCCTTGCATTTTAGGGTTCTTCAAGGGATGTGCGACCACTTTCCTCCCTTCTCCCCACCATCTCTTCTTACCTGCACACAAAAACAATATTAAGGATCATTGATTTAGGTCATTCCAAAACACTGGTTTTGTATGAGCAAAGTCTTTTGCCCAGAGGCTGACTTTTTGGGGCCTTGTTTTGCCCTTTAATAGGTCCTGCAGTCTCAGTCTGGATCCCTGTTGCCTGGGCTTGGGAAGTACTTCTGCAGCCCTGCTGGGAGCTTACAGGCAAGGGTCCTCCCCCTAGAACTGTCTTGCCTTGTGATACTTGGGAAGTTGTTCCACACCCTTGCCTGGGCAGTCTGATGAGTAAAGGTTGGAGCGGGAGGTGTGAGGGCAATTGCAGGACAGTCCTAGAGGGTCCTGGGCCTCAGTTTCAGCCATCTGCCTCTGCAGATGGGGCTGGAGGGATGGCCATGGCAAAAGCTCCTGACATCTTGCTTTGAACACTACTTCTTATTCATTGCTACTGCTTCATTCAATATGTTAGGAGGAGAAGGGCTTTCTTTAATGTGTTATAAGAGGAACAGTTAAAAAGATTCCTTCCATTTTTATATTTTCCAGACTTTGTATGAGATGCCTTGTAACTTTTCTGTCAGTGTTGTGCATTTTAAGGGAATTTATCTTAAAGTGTTTAGTTGAAGGTGTAACCTCATTTTACATACATATACGTCAAGTCCTATTGAACCAGGTGTTAACTATAGGAAAAAGGATCACATATTAAATTTCCCTGAGCCACATTTTCTAATTTCCTCAGGTAAAAGCCAAGCAAATTGGTAAAACAAAGTCTAGAGTGACAAGAAAATGCCAAGAGTGGTGTCTCTAGGAAGTGGCTGAACTTGAAGTTACCCTGGAGATTTTCATAGAAGTCCATTTGTGAGGCTAGAGGGGAAGTTGAAAATGTGTTTGTTTGGTTTGATATGTAAATTGGGGAAAACACCTAAGCTTTAGGCAGTTCTTTCCCTAAGTATATTTAAAAAGGACTCTTTACTTTGGGTTCAGGGAAACCGTCAGTATTCTCAGAAATTTTTTGCAAGATTATGTCCAGTAAGCTAGGTCCAGATCTTAGATTTTATTTACTGAAATAAATTTTACATAATTTCACACAGAGACTTTATTAATAATGTTCATTGTGTATTTTGGCATAACACCTCTTGCAGTGTCAGCAGCCTAAATTCCACCAGGGTTAGCATGAAAAAGTCAAGCTATCATGCTTGTTTACCGTGTGACAGAACTGGACCACATTATACCTGACGACAGCATCAGATTGCTTTTTTAAGCAAACCCTGTGTAGTGTCGTTTTAAGGGACTCAGGGGTATTCTGCATAATGGAAATAACAGTTTTGCCTTGAGTTGTAGAAGTCCCTGAGGAAATGATAGAGGATATGAAAGAGATCACTAGTGACCAGCTCCAGGGCCCCTCAAAGTCAGCCTGCAGATCTGTGCAGGTCTGTGGACTGTTCGCAACCTGTCTGTGACGGGGCAAGTCCAGAACTTGAAGGGAAGCATGTAGGTGCTTTTATAGATTTTATTTTTTTTTTTAGAAAAATGATTTGTCTGTTGAATTTAATACTAAAGAATATAAGTTTATAGTGATCCCTGTTTTTATCTTTATTTTTGTTCTCCTTTACATTTTTTTCCTGGTAATTGACTTTTCTAGTATTTTATAAAAGTGTTGGTCTCTGATAGAGTGGGAAAAACCAAAAACTAGTCCTTTACCATAGAGAGCACTACTCAGGATGATAGGCAACATCAGCATTATCCTGGAGCTTGCTAGACACAGAAATTTTTGGCCCCCCTCCCAGACTGACGGAAATAAACTACCTTGGGTGGGGACCCAGTAATCTGTGTTGTGACAAGCTCTCCTGATGATGTTGTGCACACTAAAATTTGAGAAGGCGTTCTTCTAGGTCAGCACTGTCCAGCAGAACTTTGTGCTGCGGTGGGCAGTGTCATGTACCTGTGTGGGACCTATTAGCCACATGTGGCTTTTGAGCCCTTAAAAGGTGGCTAGTGTGAGTGCAGGACAGAATTTTGACTTTTATTTACTGTTAGTTACATTTAAATAGCCACAGATGGCTAGTAGCATTGACACGTGCCACCCAAATTTTAGGCCGTTTAGCTGCCCCAACCTCTTTTTTTGGTGGGTGGGTGGGGGGGGGTATAGAATTTTTTCTTCATTTAGAAAGGAACATGTATTATGGGACACGACTACCCTTTAGCCTAAAATGAGACTAAGCAAATCATTTAATAAAATTCTGCATCGTTTGCCTATTTATATATTTACCTGCTTGTTTTTTTATCGGAAAGCTAACTTGATGTTAAGAAAATAGTATGATCAGAAAATAAATTTAGATCTGTGTCTTTGTAAGGTTTCGCTAACTGCAAGGTAGCTATTCGGGTGAGGGGCCTTGTGACCCGCCATGGCTGTGACTAATGTGCAGGGTGTCTTTCGGCATGACTTCTGAAGCTGTTTTCTTTCATGCATCAGACAGGCAGGTTTTTAGTGCAGTGCCGTAGTTTTCCCGTTCTTGATATCAAACATTAGTTGCTGAGGGTTCTCATTTCTGTAGTTAGTGGAGATTTTTCTCTGTAGAGTATTTCCGGTTTTTCGGCTTACATAGCGGATGATTTCTCAGTTTATAAAGTTAATCTTTGTTTTTAATAATAGTCCCAAAGTCTCCTTGAAAGATTGAGACCTATTCTCTGTCCCCAGTACATTTAAAAATTGATTTGATAAAAGAAAGGATTTCTTTTACTCACTCAGGGTTGTATATGCTTCCCTGCCTCCAGCCCCCTCTACTAGTACTTGAGATTTTAAACTGTAAAGGATAACATTGATTCTGATATTTTGATCAATATCCATTGCAGAATTGGAAATTATTTTATAATTGACAAGTAGAAGGACCATGACTATAGAAGTATCCACATGTATTGATAGAATCTTAGCTTTATAAAATGCATAATAAAATGAATCTTTCTAACTGTACCATAATTTTATTAAGTATATTTGCCAGGTTTTAGGTTTTCAGGCAGGAGATTGTTAGTCATTTCAGCAGTGGCAGTAAGGGTCCCGTGTGCTTTATCCACTCATAGAATGAGTCACAAGTCTAAAAGATCATGGATAGGGCTGCAGGAATAACAAAATTATTATTAATTATTATTACTGTTATTTTGCTCCTCACCCAAGATATGGTTAATGATTTTAGAGAGGAAGGTGGGAGGGGAGAGAGAGACACAGTGATTGGTTGCTTCCCATACCAGAGACTGAACCCACAGCCTAGGCATGTGCCCCAACCAGGAATCGAATCTGCACTGCAACCTTTTGTGCTACGTCATGACCCAACTGAGCCACCTGGCCAGGGTAGAATAACAAATTTATTAATGCTGCAGTGTCCATTGCTTTGCTTATGGCATGAATTAATATCATGTTGTCTTTCCTTGGTGTCCCTCAAAAAACAGCCCTGCTCCGCTTTAGTTCGGCGTCTCCTGTGCTCAAAGGGAGAGAAGCTGTTTGGCGGGTTGTGTGAGCCTGTGAGCAGGGGCTTCTGCTTAGCTGCAAATGCCACAAGTAGCTGTGATGGGGGCTCGCTGTTCTGCAGCATGCTGTGGGCTCCTTCATTTGACTTTCTCTGGAGGGTTTCCAGTTACTGATTTATAGGCATGTATCTGGACTACTGTTTTGGGGTCTTAAGGGCTTGGAAAACCCCATCTGTTAGAATTGAGATCTGATAGTTGACAGATCCCACACTTAGAAGGTGTGGAAGTTTCTTGCTTCAAGTTCGTACCCATCACTGCCACTGGTTCCCAGGCTGCATCTGGAATGTGTAAGAGATGTTACTGACAGACTGATTTCATAAGCCATGCCCCGATACTAGCCTCCTTATTTGTACATGATGGTCACACTCTATTCGCGCTCATCTGCTCTAACTGCAGCATTTCATGGGAGCGAGGCTCTCCGTGGGTACTCCTGACTTTCTTCCACGTTCACTCTTGAACTGAGCTTTGTTGTTACCATCATAGCTTGGTCATGGCAGTTATTTCTAGTTCAAGATTTAAGCATTATCAGGTTTCACACAATTCAGCACATTAACCAGGTTCTTCTAAACCAAAGCCTCTTTCTGGCCTCTCAGAATTGCAGAAGAGTAGAGTTGGGACTCCAGAGGCCATCTAGTCCGATTTTGTCATCTTATGGATGACAGAACAGATCCTAGTTATGTAAATATGCTTTGAGGCCATAGAGCTGGCCTATGGCCAAGTAAGGATTAGAATTCACTTCTTCTCTTTCTAAATAGGACTCTTTCCCTACTGATGGTTAGGGTCCTGAAAACCCACATAGAAGAATTTCCTTGAGACCTTTTGGAGGAAAGATAGGGAAGGAATGCTCTGAGATTGGAAGTGAGTTTGGGAAGGTCTGCATACTCTTTTTCTATGTTCTCCAAAGCAAAGATAATTATCAGTGAAATATTATGTGTCTTGAATGAGTAAGAATGAATGGTACTATTTTGGTAGCTCTTGTTTACTAGAAACATTTGACATGTCCTTCCCTTTTGGTAACTCTGTTTACTATTTTTTGCTTACTAGAAACTTTTTGGCATGTCCCTGTGTTATATCATGGTGAAATGCTTGTAAATTCCCCTTTGCTTTATTGCAAATAACATGCGTGATAGATATTTTCACATCTACATTTTCATTTTAGCATTATGACTTAGAGTTATTAGAATAGGTTTTTCCCAGACCACTGAATAATCATGATGACAATAATAGCAGCTATCAGTCACTGAGTGCTTACTATGTGCCAGGTGTGGTCCTGGGCTCTTTCACGGTGTGGTGGTCATCAGCGCTGTTCACCAATGTTCTAGGTGCATTGACCGATTGCATTTGTCCATCATCTTGAAGTTGAGCACGGCCATGTGGCTTACTTTGGATACTGAAGTTTGAATGGAAGTGATGTGAGACACTTCTAGGCAGATACCTTTAACTTTTTTCCTGAAAGAAATCTGCAGTGGTTCCATAGCGTAAGCAAGTAAGCCAATGCTTTAAACCACTGGGTTTTTTTAATGGAGTTTTAACTGCAGCATAGTCAAGCCATCCTGATGAACATATATGGATTATTGTTGGTTCTGCTCATGGCTGAGTGCTGATACTGAGCCCATTGTACAGTTGAGGAAACGAGACAGGAGTCCAGCTGTCTATGATGGCAGAGCCAGTGACCCTGGCAGTTGGAGCCCCGCACTCCTCAGCACTGTGGTTGGCTGCCTCCCTCCACGTGCTGCCTCAGCACCCACTTTTAAATGCACAGCCACAGGCTGTGGGCTGTGCCCATGGTAACTTCGTGCCAAAGCTTGTGTTTACCTCTGTCTTGTCCCTTCCTCCGGCTGCCCCTGGACTTGTGGCTCCATGGGTGATTGTCTCTTACCAGCCCTTGTCCTTCCCGCTGTTGTGCTGCAGAAATCTCCATGCCTTTTCTGTCACCTATCGCCTATATAGACTGCACTCTGGAATGCCGTCTTTCATGTGATAAGGGAAGGATTTTGCTTTAAGTATCTGCACATCTCTAATATTTTCTAAGTAAATTTCTCCGAAGGCCACTTTTAGCTTTATGAATAGGAGGCTGTCCAGCAGTCATAAAGGCATTACGGCTAGTGGTTCACTGCATGGATTCTGCAGCCAGACCACTTGGGTTTGAATTCTAGGTCGGCCGCTTTCTGGCTGTGTGAACTTCTCCATGCCCAAGTTTGCTCATCTGCAAAATGGAGGTAAAGAATAACACCTATCTCATATGGTGGTTTCGAGGACTAAATTAGTTCATTTATGTAAAGCCTGGGAATATCCCTGGTACATTACAAGCGTGGTTTGTGTTGGGTATTTTATTTTATTTATTTATTTGTAAGTATTGGATGTGTGTGTATGTGTGTGTATACTTTAATCCTCACCTGAGGATATGCTTATTAATCTTAGAGGAAAGGCAGGGGAAGAGAGAGAGAAACATCTGTGTGAGAGAGAAACATGGATTGGTTGTCTCCTGTACATGCTCCAACCAGATTGAACCTGCAACCTAGGCATGTGCCCTGACCAGGAATTGAACCCTCAACCTTTTGGTGTGCGGGATGATGACCCAACCAACTGAGCCACCTGGCCAGGGATTAGGTGTTGGATATTTTAAAGAATCAGGTATCATAGAGCCAAGATGAATGGGGATAGGTCATTATTGATCTTAATCTTTCTGATGATAATATTAAGATATTAAAGGTTTAATACTGCCTTTAATTAATGTTTCCTTTTATTCAACAGGGATTACTGAAAAACTGTACAATGCACTATGCTCTGTAAGCCTGGAAGCTGCGGGCGGGGGATGGTGGATGATCTGGAGCTTGTCCTCAAAGAATTTACAGTAGGAAGGGGGAGATAAGATATACTTGTACACAGATAATTGTGCTATTATAGTGCAGCCTGTAAAAAGTGTCATAAGACAAGAATGATAAAGGGAGTTCAGAAAACGGAGAGATGGGGAGTCAGAAAAGGCTTAGAGTCAGACAGGACATGTGTTAGGGTTTGGAAGGATAGGCAGGGTTTGCATGTATGGAGACTAGTGGAGATGGTCAGGAAATCTCTAGGTGAGGGGAAGCATTACAGCAGAAGTTCTTTGTACAGTTCCTTAATAAAGATGCTCATTTATCCATTCGGCAGACACACTGGACACTTCCGAAGGGCTAGGCACTGACGTAAACCCTGGGCGTACACAGTAAACAAAATGAAGTTTCGCCCTGACCAGTGTGGCTTGTTGGTTGTGCATCGTCCTGCAAAGCGGAAGGTCACAGGTTTGGTTCAGGGTTAGGTCCCCAGTAGGATCGTGTACAAGAGGCCACTGATGGGACGTTTCTCTCCTTTCTCTCTCCCTTACTCTCTCTCTAAAAATAAATAAATGAAAAATTTAAAAAACAAAACAAAAACAAAGTTTCTGCTCTCGTGGAGCACATGTTCTAGTGAGTATTTGAATATGCAGAACCATAATGTATCAAGTGGTGATAAAGCAGGATAATGAGACAGAATAGATTTATAAAACTAAGAAAAGCATGATTAACTTCTAAAGTGTTTTTTAGGGTGTCTTTTGAGGAAAGTCAAGGCAAAGCTAACTGGCTTTTTCCTCGACAAGGGGCTGTATCTGAGCTGTTATCCAGGCTCACAGTTCTCTGCCCCTTGCTCTTGGCTTCTCTGGATATTTTCCCTCAAGTCCCAGAGTCTTCCTGGGGCCTTCCCCCTGTACGTCTGCCAGAAACACTCTTTCCGCTCCACACTTCTGGGGTCAGATCTTGCCTCTGTAACTAATTTGGCATTTCATGTTGAAGTACCTTTCTCTTCTCACGTTGCTACTTATTTACTCCACAGCATATGCTGGCCATTTATTTAGTAAATAATTTTTGAACTTTCATTTTGTTTCAGCCATTACTCGGCACTGAGAACTTGAAGATAAATGTACTAGGTCTCTGTCCTTGAGGAATGCACAGTTTATTAGGAGGGTTAAAAATATAAACTGCTACTACAAACATCACGATAAATGCCAAATTAGAGCCGTGGCCAAAGTTTTGTTCGAATGCAAGGAGCAGCCATCTGCCCAGGGGAGTCGGTTAAGGCTTTGGAGAGGAAGAAACTTTTACATCATTTTTGTGAGAGTTGGCTTGGAGTTTAATATTTAGGGACTGGGGTTGATGTCAGAGTTTGGAGAGCCTTTTATGCATAGGAAGTGCCCTGTGAAGAGATGGAGGCAAGTGGCAGTTCGTTGTGTGCTGGGGGGTGGTGGAGAGCTGTGGAGTGGGGGTGGGCAGTGGCTCTGGAGGACTGGGGGTGGCCATTGCAGCGCTCGCGAGATGGTGGTAAGGAGTTCAGAGTCCTTCTGCCAGAGAGGAGTCAGCTGAGGCTCCAATGTGGGGGAGCAGCCGGTCTTCCCCACTTAGCCAGCAGGGGTCGGGTGGCAGCAGTGGTGCTCAAACTTTGCTGCACATTAGAATTACCTGGAGAGCTCGAGAAAGCACCAGTGCCCAGGCCGCACTCCCTGAAGTCAGATTCTCTGGAGGACAGAGCCAGACGTTGGATGTTTTGGTAACTCCCTCACGTGACTCCAGGTGCACCCAAGTCTGAGTGGTTCAGAGAGGCCTGACAAGGGTTCATGGCTTCCACGGCTGCTGCAGTGGCCTGACCGGGCTTTAAATTTTTGAATGGAGGCGTTGGGGGTGGGGACAAGGGAAGATGGAGCCAGCCATTATTATTTTTCTTTAATATTCTGTATGTTTGTCATTTCCTACAGAATCGCGACCCCTAGGGGCGCAAAGTTTAATCTTTGTACAACTCCTCATAGGGATTTGTACATGGTAGGTTCTCAATAAATATTTGTCTTGATTAAAGTCAGTGTTCTTTTGTTCACATACTTGTAGTCGCATGCACAGGGCATTTTTAATTCATTGGCTTCTTTCCTTTTTGTATTAAATAGCAGTTCCTTTAGGGCTGATGTGGATGGAGGTGAAAGTTTTTGGTTTTACTTCTTCGTAATCCTGATTAAAGATTGAGGAAGTTAAAATTCAGTAATGAAAGCAATGAGTCTGCATATGAACTTGGTTTATCAGTACTGTCTCTCCTGAGTGAGTTTTACTCTTAGCATTTGTGCAAAGCCCATTAGTGCTAATGCACTGTTGATAAATAAGAATCCAGATTAAGTATCTCCCACAACATGTGGAAGGTCAACGTTAGTAATAACACCTAGATTCTGTCATCTGTTAATCTGTGCAGTACTTACTCAGGAATTGTTAGTGTGGTATGGAGACTGACTTGGTCTGTGTACCTGAAATAATTTGTTTCTGCCAAATAAATGTATTCATTTGTGAATGGGGATAGTGTTTAAAAATGCTGTGAAGCTTTTTGTGTGTGTGTCAGTTCTTCAGTCTCTGTTCTAATGAAGAGGAGTTGGAACACAGAGAAATTAAAAGCTTTTTGTATTTGAAGGCATTTCTACTCCCCTTCAGCCGTTTTGTGTCTTAAAAAACACCAAACCTACAGAAAGTTATGAGAGTAATACCATCCACCCATCTCTTCTTTAACCTAGACTTACCAGTTATTAACATTTTGCCAGCTTGCTCGGTAGCTTTCTCTGTCTGCACGTATGCATGCACTATTTTTCTTAGCCATATCCTTCGAGAATTCCTTTGGGGCACTGTCACACTTCACATGAAACACTCGTGCGTCTTCATGCTGAGAGAAAGGGCACGTAACTCTCCTATAGTTTATATTACTCAGGAAACTTGATATGAAACCTCATGAAACATGTAGTCCCTATTTAAATTTAGCTTTTTTATTTTTTCTGATTGAGAATCCAGTCAAGGGTCATACGTTGTATTAAGTTGTCACATGGCCTTACCTTTTTGGTGCAGAGGATGATGCTCCAACCAACTGAACCACACAGCCAGGGCTAGTTCATGGGTTTCACTTGTTTTTAAAACTATTAAGGGCCTCTCTACCTCTTAACCCTCCTTTAATATTCCAGTGTTTGTGTCCTTTTGGGCCTTTGCCCTTCTTGCTTTATACTCCTTCCTTGGCAAATGACATCTTTCCTGTTGTTTCAACTCTTGATGGGTCTAAAATCTTTATTTCTATCTCCACCCTCTTCTGTGCTCCAAACCCTCGTTTGCAACCACATGCTTGGCAGCTTTACCTGCCTGTCCCACGTGTAAAACTTACCTTTTAGCGTAAACCTGAGCACTGGTTTGAGTGTCGGGTGGAGTGCGAATGAGAGGTGTTCTACCAGGGGCTAGGAGCATTAGACTCATGTCCTTTTGCCAGCTCCTGCCCTTCCTGATGACACCCCCACACCTGCCAAGGTGAACCCAAGGCAAGGAGGCCTTGCCAGCAACACCTTTTCTGGCTAAATATGGAGTCTTTGGAAGTTAGGCCTCATGAAAGTAGTTTTTTTCCTGAACTTTCCCCCCCATTATTATATATTCCCCCGAGGAGCCTTTTTAGACTATATTTTTGCATTATTGCCCTTCTACCCATGAAATTTTAATACCTCAAATATAGTGTATCTGTTTATGAGCCTATATCTGCTTAACATGTAAACAAGTAAGATATTTTAACCCCAAAGAACCAGTTTTTGTCTCCTTGGGGTTGTATTGCCCCAGTGAAAACGCATGTTTTAACCTAGAGACGAAGCAGGCCAGGGTCTGCTTGCTCTCCCTCCTCCCCACAGACAGTTTACCGAGGCTCATAGCTGACTGCTAGAGGAGAGTTCCGTGATCTTGTTATGACCGTAACTCCCAGCAGTGACAGCGCTATATTGTGCACAGTACACACACATCCGTGATACAAGGGTGTTCTTACGCAGTGTTCATTGTTCCACTTGTAATATACTCTGTTTTATTCTGTATTTAAAAAAATAGCTATTGAGATAATGCGTATCTAACATTCCCCTGTTTCATTGTATGTATTTCTTTAATTTAAAAAGAAATGCTGGTCATGACTAACTGACTTGTAAAAGTGTGACGGCCAGCAAGAAGAGCGCTGCCTAGGCGTAGCTGGTCCAGAGACTCCCTGCTGTCCACCAGAGAGGTGACAAGAAAGAGCGGGCAGGGTCCTCACCTTGAACCGCTGTACTCACTGTAGTCATTGGGCTTTGTTTCAGTACTACCCTTGAACTCCTGACCATACTGGCAGTTTTACTCCTTGGGATGGAATAAAGGATGTGGAGCTCATGGCAGTGGAGGTCTGCAGTGAGCTTTTTTTTTTTTTTTTTAATCTTATTTATTCATTTTGAGAGAGAGGAAAGGAGGGAGAGAAACATCAGTGTGTGGTTGCCTCTCGTGCACCCCCTGCTGGGGACCTGGCCCACAACTCAGGCACGTGCCCTGGCTGGGAATCGAACTATCACAGTCTGGCGCTCAGTCCACTGAGCCACACCAGCCAGGGCTGCAGTGAGCTTTTTAAGCCCACAAGTAAAACTACTCTGGTGATCATGGAAGGGTGCGCCTTCCAGGAAGGTGAAATGGACATCCTCTTTCTATGATTTGTAGTGCCAGCACCTCCTCTCCCTTTTGAAATAAGAAAGAAAGAGATTAGAAGGGGAGCGAGATGGAGGGAGGGAAGATTGATCTAGTGTTAGATAGTTCAGCTGGAAATTCTTGAAATCCTCGTTACTTAACTGGGTTTATCCATAAAATATTTGAGAGAGTGACTATAGAGATCTGTGTATTTGATTAATTTACTGTCATTAATCTGTTCAAAGGGGAAAGAGCACTGAGGAAATGAAATAGGAAACTAAGTTTTCATTAGGAAAACTAGAAGAGGAGAGGGTCTTAAAAATGAGGTGCAGCTTTGCTTTGTTGGGGTGTATTCATGGTGAGAGGGAGGCCCTGCATATAGCCAGGGGAGTTAGCCGTGTGAAAATGGAAGTGTAGAAAGGCCCAGAATGCCAGGTGGGACAGCAATATGATAGGACCAGGTAGAGCCCAGGCACCCCCATCCCATCCTAGAGCAGCAGAATAATTAGAGCAAACATTTGTTGAGTGGTTACTAGAT
>VMDR010003602.1:0-70145 GCA_007922815.1 Macrotus californicus
TGTGTCTTTTGTACTGTGCTGAGTATCTTTGGCATAGAATGACGGGTAGATAATTTTGAGGGTGCCTACTTATAAGATTGATTTGTGCCTAAATTTCAGATAAGTTTCTAGTCATTATTATAATGTGGGTACATGGTCATTTTAAAATATGATCATAAGTTTTTCCTCTCTTTTCTTAGATGAAACAATATTCTAAGAAAAGAGTCTCAGTTTCTTTGGCTTCCACTCCTTACCTCCACACCCATAACCCTTGGTATAGGATGGGTTAGATGTTTCTTTACCACCAAGAGAACTCTGACATTGATTCAAATTATAAATAGCCTAGGTGCTGACTCTCATAAGACTTCTCAAGATTATTTCATAATTTTGGGTAGTTTTTATTTGGAATGGCTTGGGTGAGTAAAATTAATTTCTGATTAATGAAAAAATAAAGTTTTAAAATCAACAAACAAGTTGGCGAGGTTGTGGAGAAAAGGGAACCCTAGTGCACTGTTGGTGGTAAGGCAGACTGGTGGAGCCACTGTGGAAAATAGTATGAATTTCCTCAGAAAACTAAAAATGGAATTGCCTTTTGACCCAGCAATTCCACTGCTGGGATTATACCCTAAGAGCCCTGAAACATCAATTAAAAAGAACCTGTGCACCCCAATGTTCATAGCAGCACAATTTACAATAGCCAAGCGCTGGAAGCAACCTAAGTGCTCATCAGTAAATGAATGGATCAAAAAACTGTGGTACATTTACACAATGGAATTCTATACAGCAGAGAGAAAGAAGGAGATCCTACCCTTTGTGACAGCATGGATGGAACTGGAGAGCATTGTGCTAAGTGAAATAAGCCAGGCAGTGAAAGACAAATACCGTATGATCTCACCTATAAGTGGAACCTAATCAACAAAACAAACAAGCAAGCAAAATATAACCAGAGACATTGAAATTAAGAACAAATTGACAGCAACCAGAGGGGAGAGGAAGGGGATAACGGGAAAGAGGGGAAGGGTCATCAGGAACATGTATAAAGGACACATAGACAAAGCCAAAGGGGGAAGAATTGAGGGTGGGAGGTGGGGATGGGTGGGGTGGGGGAGGTGTGGTGGGGAAAAAATAGAGACAATTGTACTTGAACAATTTAAAAAAAAAAGAAAACAAAGAAAGTTGCACTATAGTATTCTCAAGAAATGAAAGAAGATGCAAGAATTTACTATGATGTTCAAAAAAAGAACAAATAAAGTTTAAGCTAAAATTACAGTTAGAAAATATTTTCCTGCTATAGCTATTAAACGCGCCATTGCAATATTAAAGACCACATTGAAACTACCGTAAAACACAGAAGAGCACAGTAGAGCCTGCGTACCTGGGTTCCAGTCATGGCTCTACCAGTCCCTCGCTCTGTGGCTGTGGTCTCAGTTTCCTAACCAGTAACAGTACTAGTTACAGTTTTGTAACCTAACAACAACAGTCCCTGACTGATTAAGTTGCTGTGAGGGTTGAGTGGCTCAATAAAAGCAGTAAGGACGTTATCATAATAGATGAGCCATTTATCGCTGTCACCATCCCCACCTCTTCCTTTTTTTTAAAACAAATGATTTCTAAATCCACAAAGTCCAGACTAATCACTTTATTGGATATTAGACCAGATTTTTCTTTACAGATTATAGGTCGACTTTCAATTACATTACCTTTTATATGGGATGAGGCAAAGGTAGGTTTACAGTTGTGAGTTCGTGAAACACAGTATATTCTTGTATTATTGTTTATCAGTTATTGTATTGTTTTCTATACAGATGACTGTAAACCTACTTTTGCCCCACCCAGTATAAATAAGAAGCAGTGGCAAGCACAGCACCACACCTACTGCTCTGTGCACTGAGTTCCAGGACATTGAGAAAGCAGAATAGTTGTCCGGGCTCATTAATCTGCAATGGTTAAGAACGCTGAAGCAATACACTGACTTGTCCTTAGCAAAAACATTTATTTAAAGAACTCAAGCAAGAAGTGGGGCCTAGTATGTGAAATCTGCAGTATCAGGCAGGCTAAGAAGGGAAAGCCTAAGCAGATTCCTCGTCCTGTAGGAAAGTCAACAATAGGAATCATAAGGACAGAAGGGAGTGTTGAAACTGGGGAAATACATGGATGCCAGGGCTCATTCCAGGGGCCCCAGGATTTGGGGTCAGTCCATGGGGTGCTGGGTGTTTAATGGGTCTGATGGGTCCCTAAACAGCCCTCCACTGTCCCTCCAGACCTCATTTTGGGCTCCTAGCTTCTCTTATGCTGAAGAAGTGGTTAGCATGGTACTGGATGATGCTCTACCAAACACTGCAAGAATTTTTGAGTGATAGAGAGAGAAGGAGAAGGAGGAGGAAGGGGAGGGGGGAAGAGAAGGAGGAGAAGAAGAAGAGGAAGGAAGGAAGGGGAAAGAAAGGAAGGAGAGGTGGAAGAGAGAGAATTTTGGATTGTTTTCTGTGCTGTAAACTGCTTCTGGAAAGAGGCAGAGAAGGGGTCATTAGGGAAGGGTAGTGTCTGAGTCGGATTGGAGCTCTTGATACCCCTGTCACCTGTCATGTTTAAGGCCCTGAAGACTGCAAGTAGGAGCTTATAGAGGTGCCATCCCTACCAGGTATCCTAATTATCTTGCTCAGATGTCCCTTATCACCTCTTACCTCAGACCTGCCTCTTTGCTTAAATTCTTTAAATTGATTGTTCAGTTGGACTTTCTGTAAGCCTTTTTATATTGTAAACATGCTCTTTTCAGGTAACTCTGAGATTTGTGGTTCAGTACCTCCTGCCTCAGCTCAAAACACTAACTTCTATGTGTTTATCAAGGAGAGATAAAATTATGAAAAAGAAGTGACAATATGAATAGAAGATTGATTACCTCCTTGTTGCATCCTGAAAAGGATCTGATACATTGGCAGAGTCACACTTGTAATTATCATGATCAGTGGCAGTGAAAATGGCATAATGAACTTACAGCTTTGTTACTGGAGCTGTAGATGAACAAGATAGATCACCCCACTGCATGAGAAACAGCACCCAGTCCAACTGTGGTTTGCCACATGTAGAAATCCTCCTCAGAAAAGGAGCAGTCACTACAGGGAGATGCCATTACTGCTCACCCAAGTGAGAAGAATCTATATCACGGGGAGGGAAAGAGCTATAGAACACCAGATGTTTGCTAATTATTTTCAAATGAAATTGACGAGGCTAAGTTTTAAACAAAGACAATCTGGGAGGGTAAAATAATCTTGATTCTCCATCTAAAGTACTCATCATCGCCTCTATATTCTGTCCTACTAATAACTGTCCTACTCCAGTTATTAAGCCTTTCCTTTTGCCACAAGAATCATATTCACTGTCTGTAGCTAGGTCCTGGTGGGCTCAGGCATTCTGCAGGCCTCCCTTTCCTGTCTCCCCTTCTGCTCTCCTTATGTGTAAGCTGTTCCTCACCTGAGTCCCCTCATCTTGTCCAGCTCTGTTTGAATTTGGTATAAAATGGGTTAGGACTTCCCATCTCAAGATTGATGGACAGTCACATCACGTGATGCCTCCAGGAATCTCTGAATATATTTGAATGTGTAGGTCCCTAAAGGTTTGGGCAAGATGACCCCCAATTTTTTTACAGATGCACCCTCTGCTCTTCCTGGGATATAAGCTAATTCTGGAAGAGCATAAATCTTCTTTATAGAGGGAAAACTCAGTAAAAACACAGAACCTCATGTTGATGTCAACCTTACCCAAACCACATGGATTGGAAGTGGGGGAGGGGTGGTTGCCCAGAGGGAAATTAGGATACTCTGCCTGAGGATTGAGGAATGAATGTTGATCAGACAAAATGACTGAGGTTCCCTACACTCCACTAACTTCTATTTGTCCTTCAAGTGTCAGCGTATCACTTCCACTCTAAGTTTTGCTGGGGTGCCCATTGTCACCAGTTCCACATGACTCACCTCTATTCTTTTTTCCCATGTCATCCTGTACTTTGGCTGCCACAGCACTTTCATATTGTATTATAATTGCCTGTTTGCTAATTTTAATTCTGCATTACATTACAAATGCCATTAGGGCAGTGATCCTGATTACCTTATTCACATTATGTCTCCAGTGCCTACTAGAGTGCCTAGCACATACACACACTTTATAAATATTTGTTGAATAAGTGAATAAGTAAATGAATAAATAAAAATACATACCAGAGAAGACACATATAATTGAAAATGCTTTCAAGCCAATGGAAACAGTGGTTACTCTCAAGGGACTGGATACCTTAGTCTCCTCCATCACGCTCCCTTGAGAGAGAAAGATTTGATGCATTGGTCAGACTATTCATCGGGCTACACTTATCCATAGGGCTTAGAGATTGGCCACTCTGACTGTTGCACTCTCTTTGTTTTCTATTTGCAGATGTAAGCAGGCTCTGCATCTTTGATACAGGCTTCCCTGGGTTTCTTTCTTCTTCCCCATCCTCTTGAAGTCAGTAACTGATTAGTAAGTTTTGTCAGGGCAGGCCTTGCAGATTTCTCCTCCTGAAAGTATGTAGTGATCTCTGAATTTAGAGTGAAGGTGGAGAATTAGAAGTCTCATTCTTTTTTTTATGATATAATTTTTTATTGTATTTTCTCATTACCGTTTAGTCCCCTTACACTCCCCACAATCACCACACTGTTGTCCATGCCCATGAGTCCTTTTTCTTTCTTGCTCAATCATTCCACCCACTGCCCCTCCTTAGCTGTCATCCTGCTGTCTGTGAGTCTGTCTCTACTCTGCTTGTTAGTTCAGTTTGTTCATTAGATTCCAGATATGAGTGAGATCATATGGTATTTGTCTTTCTCTGACTGGCTTATTTCACTTAGCATAATGTTCTCCAGGTCCAACCATACTGTTGCAGAAGGTAAAATTGTCTTCTTTTCTACAGCTGAGTAGTATTCTATTGTGTAAATGTCCCATAGTTGTTTTATCCACTCATCTACTGATGGACACTTGTAGAAGCCCCATTCTTCTCTCAAGTCAAGCTCAGTTTAGGAGAAGTCCCTGAACTGGGAGGTACTGAGCTCCCACATACCTACTAGGAAAGCAATATTTTGTTTCCCATCTGCTAATATTCTTTGTATCTGGTTTCCTCCTGGGAAAGTCCTAGAGATAGCAGTAGTCATGACAGAATAGGATTTGGATGTTCATCTTAGGCTTTAGGGAACATCACAAATACCACACTAACTTCACACTGATTCCTAAGAGGTACCAGCTCACACAGCACTTTCCATTTCCTTACACAACCCGTCAATGAAATTCCGCACTGAGCAGAAAACTCTAGATGAGAAGGGTCAGGCCTGAAGAAAGAGATAGGCCAATTCTTCCAGGGTCCTGGTTAGCCTCGATTTTATGCTCCTGATGCCCAGTGCAGTGCTTTTCTTAAGAACTGTGACTCTACTCCCGTTAAAATACAGAGAACAATGTGAGAATCACTTAGCCATCACAGATATAACAAATATGATTTTTAAATCTTTTAAAATATTTTGAATATGTGTGGTTTTTTCTCGGTACGTCTTAGTGAAACTTCATTAGGCAACTCCTGAGTACTGATTCAAGTGGCATTCAATTTTTTTAGGAGCCTACTGATAGGTACCAACTGATTAATTCAACAAATATTTACTGAAAATTTTGCCTTTGCTAAAAAATTAATAAGATAAGAAATGCTGTCATATTAATAAGATAAGAAATGCATGGTAAGCCATGGTCTCAACCCTAGAGGAGTTAGTATTCAGGTGAAGGAGAAAGACACTTAAATAGTTACGGTATGATGTGATATTGAGGAAAACACTCAGATTTGTCTCTGCCAGGATTGCCTTGCCTGCAAAAATCCCTCAAATCCTTTAAGGCCAATCCAAATCCTTTTTCCTCCAAGAAGTTTTAGTGCTCTGTTCAGCCAAAATAAATCTCTTCTTCAACTTTATCCTCCTCTGGTTTATGTATTAACCAATATTTATGTTTGTTTCTCTTTCCTCCACTCGAATTTATATTCTTGAACAACAGAAGCTGTATCTTAGCTGTCTCTGTATTCTCCAATTTGGCCGGCACAGTCTTTTTCATGTCGCAAACACTGAATGTTTGTCGAATTAAAATAAACTTTACTACATTAGTCAAATTAGTTCTCATGAAGTTTCCAAATACATATACGATTCCTATATTATGAAACAGGTAGGGCAACAGATGCAATTTATTTTTGCTTAATAGTCTTCATTTGTCCTATTTAATTTTTTATCTTTTTTATTGTTATTCTATTGCAGTTGTTCCAGTTTTTCCCCCTTTGCCCTCCTCCACCTATCCTCCTCCCTCCCTGCTCCTGCTATCCGCTAAGATTCCACTGAATGTTCAGTTTATTTGCAGCAGACCAGCTGAGTGTCTGAGCTGGGAGCAAGAGCAAATGCACTGAGCTTCCGCCTACTTGGCCATCTTCTCTCACGCTCTGTATTTGGATTTTCTTTTCCACAGTAGGTTCAAGTCCCATACTGTTGCTTCACCAAGTTAGATTGGCTGTAACACTGGAAAAAACCACTGGCAGCCTTTGCTTCCTCCTTCTTAGAATGCTTGCCCTTGGAGCATGACTTCTTGAAACCCAGTCACCGCGACCTGAAGCTCAGTGTGGAGAGGCCCACGTGCAGGAGAACAGAGATCCCTGGCTGAGCTCCTGGTCCAGCCTCCAAGATGACCGATGCTGTCGTGGTGATCCTGGGCAATACTTACATGATTCTGAAGTTCTCTCTTTTCTGCAGTGACTATGAGGGTAAGTGTTAAGGATGACAGAATCCTACGTCCCTGAGTCTTTAATAGGACACCATCGAGAGGAGCTGCTCAACCCCCATCAGACTCTTCAGGGAGTTTCTTCCTTTCCTTTGTCTCCAGCTGGCTTTTGTCTCTCCCAGATTCTGAGATCACTGCCCAGAAAACCTAGTAGTCTTCATTTGGGTAAGAGGAAAAGAGTAGATGAGGTTTTTCATTGTAACATTATACTAAATGTGTGTTGTTTCTGTTGAAAATGAAGGAAATATAAAGATTTTTAGACATGACTTGTTATCTCTTGAAATTCAGGAAAGAAAATGGATTAATCTGCATTTCACAGAAGTTGAGTTCCAGTTATTCCATAATGTTAATACACAGGAGATACTCTCAATTATTTATTATTGGCTGCACTTGAGGAAGGTTAGATGTGGGTGGATGTAGGAAAGCAGAAGGTTAGAGATAGGAGCGGAGGTCATGGGAAATAAAATTCCAGCTGCGGGGGCGGACAGAGTCTGCAGAAAGACTTGACAGAGAGAAAACTGGCGCTGGATAGGACATAAACTAGGACACAGCGGGCCACTGCGGCTTCTCAGTGACAACACCAGCTGACTGGTTACGGCCTTTCATCTCACCTCTCTGGGTCTCAGTTTAACATGACGTTTAGCTTGAGGCAGTTCCATAAAAAATCCTAACTGGGTTTTTTTTAGTCTACATAAATAATTTTTAAATAAAATTAAGTGTGTTTTGGGGAAAATAATAAGGTATAAAAAAAATGAGAAGGAAGAGATCTTTGAGATAGGAAGTCCAGTCTCCAGGAGCAGCGGTATTTCCTCCTGAAGAAGAGATGAACACGGAGATTAGGATGGAAGGAAGAGGGAGCAGGAAGTGAGAGTCGTAGCGAATGAAGCTGCACCGTGTGCCCACACGTCAGGTTACCTCTGAGAGTCTTTTCATTACCGATGATTCATTCTGTTTTGAGTTTTCTTTAGACTTCATTTTCCATTTGTTATTACTGATTATAATGATAAAGCACTGATTTGGCTCACCATATGTTAAGGCTTTGAAAACAAATACAAATGACAAAGATATTTCTTCTTTGAAAAATTCTTTGTGATTTTAATGTTTCAAACACTCATGAAATAGATCTGAAAGGGTTGATGATTAAGATAATTTACTATTATTGTTTTTCATCCTGCTACCTGCGATTTTGAGCGCACTTTGACATGGAGTATGCTATTTAGAGACATAAGATATGGAAAATTCAGTACTTTGCAGCAATTTTCATATAATGGCTGGAAAGCATGTTCACATATTTCCAAGTCAATGGCTTTTATTCTCTAGCCCCCCAAAAAGCAAATTTAGGATATAAAATAGTACCCGAGGAACTGGGTCTTCTAATGAAAGAGAGGCAATAGGACCTAACCATTTCTTTACAGCATCTGATAAATTTTACTTTTAGCACCTAATGGCATTGACTTGCTAGAAATGCTTGAACAAAAGTTCATTTGAGGTAACATTTTTGGGAATTATTTTAGTCCATTTAGTTCCTCCGTTTTCATAAAACAAAAGATACTGAAACACAGGGAAAAAGAATATTCAAGACAACAATAAAAGCAACCAGCTGCATTTGATTGTGGAATAGGATTCTGAGGAAAGAGTGAAGATAGGGACTGTATGAAATAAACTCACTTTAACCAAGTTCTAAAATTATTCATATTATGAAAATTATGGCAGGAGGACAAACTGGATTCTTATTTTAACTACCCTGTGAACTTAAACCTTTTGAACTTTCCAGTCATGTGTAAATACCTGGATATACATCTGGACATCCACCAGACCTCAATACAACAACCCCCTACTTAGCCCCTGAAGTACTCATGTAGCCAAGCCACCTGACATTCATTGTCCAGACCACCTGGTGTGACCAGACCTCCTGGCACTGCTCTAGTAGACCACTGGGCATCCATCATCTGGACTGTCTGACATCTGACTGATAACCATTCTGGACCAATCCTAGGGCTAAGAATGCAGCACTGATTATTCTCAAGAATGTACTTTTTACTATAAGAACTCTTAACTTTTCTTTCTTCTTTGGAACACTTCTGGGCTTTTGTCTCACTGTGTTCTCAGCTTACAAATTCTAAGACTATTGAATAATTCTTTATCATTTACAATATTTCCAGTCAAATGCTCCTGACTCTTTTTGAGTTCATTTGACAATTTTTTAAAAAGGCAAGCTGTTAAATTCTAGTTGCTCTTCCAGTACACTGTTGAGAAATAGAGTCTCTGTTTATTAAATCCAGAGCTAAAATTATTTTCAAGTAATTATTTTTTCACTATTCACAGCCCAATGAAAATATGCTTAAAGCCTAACATGTTCCTGGTAGCAGAAGGTGCAATAAAAATATTCAATAAAACATGAACTTGAAAAATATCTCAACAGAAATATCTCCTTTGCCTTTGAAGATTTCCTATCCTGTACCAATAGGTTTCCACTGGCAAATACCCTTTGCCTGGGTTCATGGAACAACCTTCTGCTATTTCACGAGTTGTTAGTGAGTTGATCGAAGCACACCAACTGTGTTGTAACAGAATTGTGTTACTTGAACAAGGTATACATTAGGCAAATTGTAGACTTGGGCATTTGAAGATTCCACAGCCTATTACTATTTCATCTTCATTTTTTCTCCATTCTAGAGCCAGTACTTTACTTCCACTGAAATCTGGTCTTCATTTGGGTTAAAATTGTCCTGAAATTCATTTTTCTTTTCTAGAATCAGCTCTTAAAAATCTTCCAGTATATAACTTTTTCAATGATAAATAGTCCCAGGTTCTATTCTCTTTGGCTTTCATCCAAGCCTTTCCCTTTTCTGAATCTACTCCTCTAAAAATGGCGAACATTTTAAAAAACTTTCTTATAATTCTCTTGCCAACACTTTGAATCCCCTATATTGAATATTACATATCCTTAAAAGAACCAACTATTTTACTTCATCATGGTAACCTATATGTTCTTTAGAAGCCAAAGAAACAAATTTTAGCATGTTAAATTTTACTGTTACTACATTTTAAAGGACTCTAGTATATATGCACCACAGCCTTTTTATCCACTCATCTATTGATGGGCACTTGGGTTGCTTCCATAGCTTGGCTCTTATAAATAACGCTGCAGTGAACGTGAGGTTGTGCATACTCTTTTGAATTAATGTTTTGGGTTTCTTCGGATATATATCCAGAAGTAAAATAGCTAGGTCATAAGGCAGTTCCATTTTTAATTTTTTGAAGAACCTCTATACTGTTTTCCACAGTGGCTGCACCAACTTGCATTCCCACCAGCCGTGCACTAGGGTTCCCTTTTTTCCACATCCTCACCAACTTGTTGTTTGTTGATTTATTGATGGTAGCCACTCTGATAGGTATGATGTTATATCTCGTTGTTTTAATTTGCATTTATCTGATGATTAGCAACATTGAGCATATATACAAAGGAATATTACTCAGCCATGAAAAAGAACAAAATCATACCATTTGTGACAGCATGGATAGACCTAGAGGGTATTATGTTAAGTAAAATAAGACAGTCAGCTAAAGACAAATACTAAATGATTTCACTTATACATAAAATCTAAAGAAAATATAAATGAACAAGCAAAATAAAAACAGACTAAAAAATACAGAGAACAGGACTGAGAGTTGCCAGAGGGGGACAGATAGGGTTCGGGGACTGGGTGGAAAAGGTGAAGGGATTGAGAAGTACAAGTGGTAGTTACAGAACAGTCACACAGATGTAAAGTACAGCACAGGGAATATAGTCAATAATATTGTAATTACTACATGTGGTGCCAGGTGGGAACTGGAAATATCAAGGGGAACACTTTGCAAAGTATATGATTGTCTAATCACTATGTTATGCATCTGAAACTATACAAAATAATATTAAATATAAACTGTAATTGAAAAAAAATTTAAAAATTAAAAACACATAATAAAATAAAAGGACTCAGGTAAATTTCACTCCTACAACTCAGTTTGATCTCTCTTTGCGTTGCACAGCTTGTCTAAAAGCAGGCAAACTATCTCATCCACTCTAGTAATTTTTCAAGTCTGTATGGGTTAAAATATTGTCAGTTCAAGGTTCTATTGTCCTCTCCGTCACCTTCAGCAATGGCACTTGGACTCAAGGAGATTTATATTTTAGGGATATGCAGGAGTAGGGAAGGCAAGCTTGTGGTCCCTGACAGCACCTCCATGGTCTGCCACTAGCATAACATATGGTCTGTCCCCTATCGCTGGGTCCTGCACAGCGACCGTTCTGGCAAGGAAAGAATGTGGCTTCCCTCCTTGACTCTGCCAGGGGTGATATTTAAAAGATTTCAGTTCTGTATTTCCCAGCAGGTGACTGAAATATTACACCATTTTCAGTGTAAGTTTCCACATCTCTTAAGGAACTTTTTGACAGGTAATTGCTCTCACTGTCAGCAAATTTTCATATTCTATTTCTGGGCATGAAACTTTGGACCTCTTTGTCATTATTTGTGAGTTACCAGAAAAATTTGGGAAGGGGTTGTCCTGAGACCTCTCTTATCTATGTTTATTGTTCTGTCACCTGACTGCTCTCTCCATAGCCAGGTGGTATGGGGACTATTGCCAGAAGGGAAATTCTTCTCAAAAACCCTCAACTGGAAGCTGGTTTGCAATTCCTCAAATTTCAAAAGAGAGTTTGTCCCTGTGCCACCTCCCCACTATTTTAAATTCCCAATTATTTAAGTACCTAACCTAGTTCTCAATTCTCTGCTACCTGATATATATATATATATATATATATATATATATATATATATATATAACTAAAGAGGAGGAAAAGTGAGAGAAAAAATGGTTAAGCCAGATGGTATTTACTTTCCAATTCTCTACCTCACACCTAAATCCTTGACTGTTTACCAAAACTCCTGGTTTCTCAAATTTGATGTCTTTGTTTATTAGTCTTGGCAACTCTCTCATCCATCAACCCATCAGAGAGACACATATGCTTCAGGGTTCAAACGAGAAGGGTCATGGAGGAAAACCGCATGCTGATTAGTGTAACTGTGAGGTAGGACAGGTAGCAAACCACGGCAGGGAGGCGGAGGGACACAGTCTCACCCACTCGCTCAGCGTCCTGGGCCTGACCCAGTAATATTGCCAGGGGTTCCAATATCACCAGAAACACCCTGCTAACATGGACGGAAGACAGTCCTTCAAATTCTATGTATTGTCTCCATTATCTGGGAAAGAAAGCCTTGAAACTGAATATTTATCCCAAGGCCTGAAAGGCAGGAGAGGGTCCACAGTGCCCAAAGAAGAAGCCCCTAAAACAACTTTGATTAATTGTCTATCTCTGGTCACTATCTGCTTTACAAGGGAGTCCCTAATGCTTACAGAAAGAGTCCATAAAGAACTTTGGGTAGCTGTCCCAACTTTAACTAACTGCCTCCTGTCACGTGCCTGTTTTACAAGATGAACAAATGGGGTCTGAAGAAAGATAAGGATTTGGGCTACCAGACCCCGACACATACCTAAATTTGGGTAGTCACATCTCCCCAGGAAAGCTGGCACCACCTTTACCTTTCAATCAACACATACCTTCTTCAGCCCCATCCCCTCAACTATGTAAGTCCTCAGAACAAAGGACCCTTTCTCTTGGCTCTCTGGCTGTCCAGACTCAGGCCCCCCAGCCTTTGGCCTCCCTTACTTTCACCTCCCTTACCCTGCTCTTCCTTGCTGGGTGAAATCTCTGCCTTTCACCCCCCAACTCCACAAGGCCTATTCTCTTCTGTAAGAACATATCACCAATTAACCTTGCTGGCATGCTAATAGATTTGCTAATCTGTAATTTTTTACTGCGTCAGCGAGAACCGAGTTTCTGGGAGTTTCTCCTGTCACATCATGAAATGCATGCTCAGCCTCAGTTGAAGTTTATGGTGGAACTGAGTGAGATGACTGGTAGACGTGCTGGTGATAACAAAGGAGTACCACAGGACTCGGCTAAATGTCTAAGAAGGGAAACGCTTCTCTAGGTGGATGACAAGTTCTGGCTGCAGTTGAGTCTCATGAGGAGAAAATAAGTGCAGTTTTTTTTCTCACACTTAAATTGTGTCTCATACTTTAAAATATTAGAGCAGTTGAAGCTGTGGATTGGAAGACTAAGACATTATTCTACATGGAACACCGGAGCAGACTCTCCCTACAGAATGGTGGAAAGACTGCACGAGAGGACATCATAAATTCACTGGGACTAATAGCAAGTGAAAACTCCTTTCAGAAGAGAGATTTTGCACACAAAGAGCCCCGAGGGATGATACAGCAATGGAAACATCCATCAAGTAAGGAAAGGGTGTTTAGAAAATCGCTCTGTCTGACTCCATCCATCATTCTATCAGATGCTGCTGTGTTAATCCATTTACCACCACTGAGCATGAACCCAAAGACAGAGTGCAGGAGTGTTCCTTGGGGAGAACTTCCAACAAAACTTCTGCAGAGGCTAATGTGGGTAGTGGGGATTTCCCCCATGTCACGTCTGAGGAATATCGAATGCAGCTCACACACCAACATGCAACTGTGGGTGGTTTTCAAATATGAGTCATTTCTTAATTCTTCGGCCTAGGGAACATTTTTTCCCTACCCTCAAAACTCAAGTTCTGAGCTGTGAATACATCCCTGCCTCTTCAACGGTGTATGAACTAGCTATTATCTTAAGGATTAAAAACAAAAGACGATCTTACTTCTTTGTGTGTCACTGTGGGTTATTCGTTCTCCACATATAAAGGAAAGGATGTTAACTAGAAATGCTGCAATGATTATAGAAGAGTCTTCACCATATTACTTTCTTGGCTTTATAATTGCCTACAGGAAGAAAAGCAAACACCCAATGCTTACACTGCTATTAAATTTGAACAATTTCAGCATTAGTGCCTTGATCGTGCAAACAATGCTCTTTGTTTCCACAGTGCTTGTGTGCCTTTTATCACATTTGACCCATTCATATGAATGCCTAAAATTTAAATACTTCCTTATGGTATCAACTAATAGTTCATTGGAATAATGGAAACAATGTTTTTTTGTGTGTGAGAACACATATGAAATTATAAGATGGAATCAGTTTTAAGGCACATTACGCTTTGGTGGTTTCAAAGGTGCCTCAGTCACGTATGACAGCGAGTGAGGGAGAGGGAAGCTCTGCCTTGTGAAGTGATCAGGAGTTTTAGCAGCGGCTTCAGAGAGCAAACAACCCAGCCAAGGTGACACTTTAAAATGGATTATGTCCTGTAGAGAACAGTAGGGCAAGTCATTCCTTTGATAATGAGTGTGGATCCCAGAAAGGAGATCTAGCTTTAAATCTCTTCTCTCTTTTTCCCTCCCACTTCTCTCTAAAAATAAATAAAATATTTAAAAATGTGGAAAATAAAAAGTGTAGGTAAGGATGTAGACAAACTGAAATTCTCATATACTGCTAGCGGGAATGCAAATGCTGTGGAAAACAATTTGTCTTTTTTTTTTTTACAGTTGAATATGGAGCTACCATATGACCCAGCAATTGCATTCTTAGATGTGTACCCGAGAATTGAAAACATATGTCCATGCGAAAACTTGTATATGAATGTTAATAGCAGTGTCGTTCGTAATAGTTACAAAGTAGAAACAGCCTACAGGTCCGTCAGCTAATGAACGAATAAACACACTGCGATAAACTCTATACAACAAAATATGATAAGCAATAAAAAGGAATAAAATACTGGTTGGCAGTGCAACAGGGATTAATCGTGAAGACGTACCGCTAAAGGAAAGGAGTCTGACACGAGAGGCTGCACGGCGTACCGCACCATTTACGGGAAATGTCCAGAGTGGTCAGACTCATGGAGACAGGAACCGGGTTAGTGACCACTGGAATCTGGGGGAGAAGGAAGAGAAATGACCGATGCTGCGCATGGGGTTTTTTCGTGGGGCCTGAATGGTTTGGGATTAGGTAGTGGTGATGGTTGTGCTGTTTTGGGAATATACTAAAGTCCACTAAGTTGAACACTTCGGAGTTGTGAATTTGACGGCACGAGAATTATACTATAGTGTTTTAAAACTTTCATATATGCAAATTACATATTTGGCCTTCATGCTGTTCTTGGCACAGAGCTCCTGAAACCCTTGGGATTGATGAGAGGCATCTTCTGTTATGTTAGCGAGGTGAATTTGGGGCTGCACCCAAAACTGAAGGCTGGTGAGCAGGAGAACCAATCTTGTGATTAGAAGGTTTCAATTTTCAGTCCCACACCCCTGATCCAGGAAAAGGAGGGGGATTGGAGGTTAAATCAATTGCCAATGTCTTAATCAATCATTTCTAGTTAATGAGGCCTCCATAAAAACCCCAAATGACTGGGTTTCGAGAGCTTCTGGGTTGGTGAACAGGCGGAGGTGCTGGGAGCGTGGGGCACCTGGAGAGGGCATGGACGCTCTGCACCCCTTCGACAAAGCTCGCCCTATGCATTTCTTTCACTATAAATCAGTAATCTAGTAAGTAGCGTGTTTCTCTGAGCTCTGTGAGCTGCTCTAGGAAATTAATAAAACCCAAGGAGTCTGCAATCTATACTCAGTGGCTCAGAAGACCAGGTAGTAACCTGGACTTTTGACTGAGATTTGAAGTGGTGGTGGCAGGGGAGGTCTCCTGAGACTGACTGTTCAACCTGTGGAGTCTGCTACAATCTCTGGATATATAGCATCAGAATCAGATTTAGTTGGAGGGCACCCAGCTGGTGTCAGAGAATTGCTTGCTGTTGTGTGGAACCCTCCTACCCGCCCCTGGACAAACACACCCACACATATTAGAATTGTGGGGTGCAGAATTTAGTGTTATTTTATATTTATCATACATGGGGAAAGAATCAGTGAGCTAGAAGATAGAAAACAATTATTCAAAATGCATCTCAGAGAAAAAAGTCATAGAAAGTATGAGAGCGAGAATAAGCAATATGGAAGAGAGTAGGAAGGCGTGGCATGGTCACACTGGAGCCACGAGAAAAGAGCATGGGGGAGGGGGCGAGTCAGTGTGTAAAGCGTTCGTGTCCAAAACCTTTTTAAATATATGAAGAAACCAGTCCTCATTTTAGAGAACTGAAAATTCTGAAGAGAAAAAGAAAAGAAATCCACAAGTACAGGCAAGACAGCAAAACCCAAAGACAAAGAGAGGGAAGAGAGATGATCTATATGGAGAGGAAAGATTTCCCAACAAGGGTGAATATTAAAGTGGCAGCTGCCTTCTCAAGGAAAGATGAAAGTGGAAGCCAGAAGGAAATGAAGTAACATCTTCAAAGTGTTAGAAGAAAATAACTACCAGTCCAGAATTGACTTCATTAAAGTATCTTCCAATAATGAGGGCAAAGTTAAACACTTTCAGGAAAAAGCTGAGCGGATGTGCCAATAACCAGTTCTCACTGACAGAAATTTGGAGAACTGGAAGGTTTGAGGTGCAAGAAGGAATAATGAGTAAAGATGCAGAAAATATGTGGGTAAAGCTAAACAAAAATCAACAGTATAAAATAATAATTAACAGTAATAATGTCTAATTTGCAGAGTTAAACAAATAAAATAGAACCAACATTCTGTATGATACCAGCATATAAATTGAGCACAGGTGGGTCAGAGAGAAAGTGACCTGTGTGTGGTCCTTAGGTTGTTTACGAGGAAGAAAAGTTAATGATTAAACTTTGCATCTTAAAAGTTTTAGAGTGAGCACTAACCGAATAAAAATAGAAGGTAATAGAGGCTCTAACTTCTAACTGCTAGAGGGAAAAATGGAATTAAAAAAAAAAAGCCAAAAGAAAACCCTCTGTATTATTTATATAACAAACTATCCTAAAACTTAGCACCTTAAAAAACAATCTTTTATTATTATTCATGAATCTGTGGATTATTTAGTCAGTTCTGCTAATTTGGGTTAGTTCAGCTTGTTCTTCCACGCATTCTCTAAGGCAAGGTCAGAGGCGCTTTGTCCCTGGGAGCTGGGGAGTCCCAGCCGCTCTTCTCTAGGACAACTCATCTCTGCTCCCACAGCCTCTCATCCCCAGCTGACTAGCCTGCTCTTGTTCACATGACCACCACACAAGTGTCAATAGGATGAGTGAAAAGCCACTTGAGGCCTAGACTAGAGGTTGGCAAACTTTTTCTGTGAACATCCACACAGTATATATTTTACGATTTGCAGGCTATGCCACTCAAGAGTTGCACCTCCTGAACTCTGCCATTTTGCCAGGAAAGCGTTGTAGCCAATTTGTAAGTGGATGGGTATGGCTGTGTTACAATAAATCTTAACTCTCAAAAATAGACAGCAGGCCAGACCTGGCCAGTGGGCCGTAGCGCTGACTCCTAGCCTAGACTTGCAATTGGCAGTAGCCTCTCTTTCACTTCTTGATAGAAGAAAATGCAACCTTATTGCCAAAGGGATTTGCTTACAGGGGGGGAAATAATGGTACCCCATTTTTGACAAAAAAAATCCACCATAATTTTAATATATCAGAAAGAAGTCCACAGAAAAAGCAAAAAGACATTATAAAGCAATATAAAATAAATTCAAATATATTATTCACAAATTTAAAGTAAATGTGCAGGGAATCATCTCTTAATTTAAAGCTATAAAGCCAAAATTGGTAGGCCTGCAAAGAGGAATTACAAAATTTATCATCACTGTGGGAGATTTCAGCTCATTTCTTTTAGCAATTAATTAAGCAAATGACATTACCACTGCAGCTGAAGATGTGCATCCAGAACCACCCTGTAATTCTAGTCCCAGGTATAAATTCTGAAGTTATCCTTATACGCATGCACACAGATTCATGTGCAAGGTGGTTCACAGAAGCACTGTTTGTGAAACAAAAATACTGGAAACAACGAAGACATCAGTCCAAAGGAAAATGAACAGAGAAAATGTGCACGAGACCCGTGGTAGAGTCCTACACAACAGGAAATACGAACTTCAGCTACACACAAACTGGACACGGGACACAAGCTCGGGAACTGATGTGGAGTGTACAAAGCATATTGCAGAAGAGTACGCACACTCTGACTTCACTTACCTAATGTTCAAAGCATGCAAAACTAACCAATGTATTTTTAGAAATAAATGCATATATGGGAAAATCACTAAGATGGTGCTTACTTTTGCAGGTTAGGGATAGAAATGGAATGGGAAAAAGCATACGGGGGTTTCAAGTATTCCTCATAAAGAGGGTGTCCAATGTATTTAATCTCTTTGTAATATAAACAAAGTAGGCTTCTCTGAGTTTCCTCTTCTCTCATTCATTAGTTCATTTGCGTAATACATACTCTGAGAGACTGAACTTATCTAGTGGAGGGAGAAGAGAAAGGGGTTATGTGGCCTGTGACAGAAGAGGCTATGGGTTCTTATGTATAAAAATTTCCCTTTGACCTTGTAATTACATTACCCAGAAAGTGGAAATTGTATCTCGTTCTACTAAGCAGAAAAACTTTAAATGCCATTTTTCAGATTCTTATTATATATTGTGTTAATGCTCAGTAGAACATAATTCAGTTTTTATTCTTTATTGACTCCTGTCTTTATACCTGATTATAATAAATGTTCATTTTGGAATGTTTGTGTCACTTAAAAGACTCTTCATACTAAAGTCTACAAACAATGTGTGATTGTTAAAACCACCAACTGAAGTGTGCTATTTGTAAAATTTATTCTGCTATGGGCATTTCCCCTAACCTGAGGCCATTCAACCAGGTGGTCCATCTATGAACCTTGAATCCTACAGTAAATGAAATAGTCTTGGGCACTCCAGCCCTGCTACTGTTATGTGTCTGGAATCCTCTTACTCAGTCTTGATTAGAGGGGGTTGGGAAAGAGAGAGGAAGTATTTTCCTGTCTTAGCTAAGACCTCCCCTGCAGAAGTGACCTCCAGGGGAACGTGACCCTCCTTTGAGAGACAGAGGAACAGGAAGCTAAGTGCTGAGAAATAACTGATCTCTTAGATGGGGTGGGGCTCCCTTACCTCGTCCTATTGCCCATGCAGCTTTGAACCTCTGGCCTTGTACCTTTTCCGGAGTCATGCTTGCCTGTGGGACTTCATGGCAGACGTGAATTTCCATATCTTGCCACTCAGCACTCCCTAGCCCAGGGATTTCACCTGCTCCCTAGCTCTTCCACAACATAATATTTCAGGGCATCACTCTGCAGGACCGGGTCCCCCAGCCACTCAGAGCTACCATAATCCCCAGACGAGTGAGATTTGCATAGTATTTGGGCTAAATCTTTATTTGTTCACACATATGAAAGTGTCATTGATGCTTAACAGTCTTGTCTCTAGAGCAAGACAGCCTGGGTTCCAGTTCCAGCCCTTCCACTTAACCAGCTGTGTGACCCAGGGCAAGCTGTCATGCTCTGTTCCTTGGTCTCCTCATTGTAAAATGGGTGTGATAAAAATCCCACTTTATAAATTTGTCTCAGAGGATTAAATTAGTTAAAACATTGTAAAGCATTTAGGATGTGCCTAGAATATGGTGAACCCTCAGGGTTCACAAATCTTTCTGTTATGTTTTAAGGAAAACTGGATGCAAAGGTGATTTTATGTCTAGAAACTAAATACAAACTTTGACAGCTTTAACATTAATTCCAGGGCAGCGTTCTCAAATATTCAGTCTCAGGATTCTTTACACCCTTAAAAATTATGGAGAACCCAAATAACTATTGTTTGGGGGGTTCAATATCAAACACCTATTGATATTTACCATTAGAAATCAATACTGAGAAATTTTTTAAATATTGGTTATTTAAAATAATATTAACAACTCCCTTTTGTGTTAACATAAATGACATATGCTTTGAAAAATAACTGTATTGCAAACCAAAAATAATGTACTGGGGAGAGTGGCATCACTTTCCATTTTTTCAAATCTCTTTAATTCTGGTTTAAGGGAAGACAGCTGGACTCTCGTACCTGTTTTGCCGTCAATGTGTTGTTGTATCAGGTGTCTTGTATCCTTTGGAAAACACCGTATACTTGTGAGAGAATTAGTATGAGAAAGAAAAAAAAGTGGCTTGGTAGTACTAGTATTAACAATTTTTGACCTTGTGGACTCCCTGAAAAGGTCTCTCAGGGAATTTGGGGTCCACAGGTTACACCCTAAAAACCACTGTACTAGAGCATGTAGGAGTAGGAAAAAACATAGCTTAAGAGTTGGGCAGAGTGGTTGAAATTCTGCGTTTCCTGCTTTCCAGCAATGAGCCCCCAGGGCTGTTGTGCTGGCTGGAGCCCTGCCTGGGCACCCGGCCCCTTGCATCTTCGCATGCAGGGTCCTTTCTCATTCTCCAGCCTTTAGCTTATACAATATCGCCTCCTCAGAGACTGTCCTTGGCTATCCTACTGAAAGCAGGCATCCCTTGTTAATTTGTAGCATTTTTCTTTTGTAATACTTAGCACAAACTGTAATCACATTTATTTGTTTGCCGGTTTTTGACTGCCTGTCCCAGCAGTAGAAAAACTGCCTGAGGTCAGGCCCCTGTCTTTGGTAATCATTGTAATTTCAGCATGTACTTCGACCCCTCTCTTTCTTTCATGCTTCATATTCAATCCATCAGCAAATCCTGTAACTCCACCATCAACTTATATACAGAAACAGATCATTTCTCAACCCCTAACCACAGTCCAAAATATCAAATGGAAAATCCCAGAAATAAATAATTCATAAGTTTTAAATTGAACACTGTTCTGGGTAGTGTAATGAGATCTTGCATTATCTTGCTCCATCCTGCGCAGGACAGGAATCATTCCTTTGCCCATCATCTACACGCTACATATGCTCCCTGCCCATTAGTGATTTAGTAGCCTCTCAGTTACCAGATTGACTGGTACTGGAGTGCTTGTGTCCAGTAACCATTGGATCTCTTAATAATGGCCCAAAGTGCAAGAGTAGTGATGCTGGCCATCTGGATATGCCAAAGAGAAATTTTAAAGTGCTCCCCTTAAGTGAAAAGGTAAAAGTTCTCAATAAAAAAAAAAAAGTTGTATGTTGACTTCTGGTCAAGACAGTGGCATAAGTGAACATGGCTCACCTCCTCACAGAATCACATCAAATTACAACTAAACCATAGAACAACCATCACTCAGAATCATCAGAAATTGAGGTGAATGGAAGTCTGACAACTACAAAATTAGAGAAACCACATCCATCCAGACTGCAGGAGGGACAGAGATGCGGAATGGGCTGGTTCCACATCCACGAATAGTGGATAATAATTAGGAGTTACATCACAGGAGTGAGGAGTCCCAGCCCCACACCAGGACCCCCAGCCCAGGGTTCCAGTACAACAAAGATAAACCCCATAACTCCTGGCTGCAAAAACCAGTGGGGAATGAGTTGGTGGAAGAAATTCTGGAGTCCCAAGTAGTTCCTCTTAAAGAACCCAGACATGGACTTACTCAGACTCACTCTCTCTGAGCGCCAGCACCAGGGTAGCAGCCTAAAAGTCATCAGCAGCGTGGGCAGAAACTGGTGTCTGGTAATAAGGTGAGAGCTGGGAAACATCTTTCTCCCAGACAGAAAGGAGAGCATTGTCCTTTTTCTGAACCCTCCTGTCCACAAGCCACAGAGCTGGCAGATGGATGCCATATCTAAGACTCTATCAACCTAGCTCACACTGTTTGCCCCACCCTGGAGATCCCCTAGGCTCCATCTTACCCAACTTACAGCTGGTAATAGTAGCTTTTCCATATGAATGGCTGGTCTTGGTTCATGTTTCACAACTTCCTAAGTCCTTTCAAACAAGCAGAAGCTGGTCTCTGTGAGCTCCCAGCCTCTGTACCTTGTGCTAATTGGCCCCAGGCCTGGCACTAGCAGCAGCCAGCCTAGATTCACAATTTGCTTCACCTGGGAATCTCCAAGCCTAGCACAAGTAGGAGCATTTCAGATTGCTTTATAGCCCAGGGTGGCCCTGGGCACAACACAGATGTGGGCTGATATTGATCTAAACCACCTGAAAAACCCCAGAGCCTGTGTACCCAGTGAACATTACAGACCACATCAGAGCACTACCACCCTGCCCCTGCACAGTGGATCTTCCACAGAGGGCAGAGATTGGTGATCAGTGGTCACATCCAGTCCTTGAAGCTGACTGGCCTAGGTAAATCCCTCCTATTGACCTGCCAACAGAAATCCAGGCTCAACTAAAAGAGGATGAAAGGCACACCTCGAGTACCCAACTTGGGTGATAGAGGAGGCTGTGCCACTGGAACCTGCAGGACACCTACTACATTAGGCCTAAATATCAAGACAGGGAGTCATAGCAGCTCTACCTAATACATGGAAACAAACACAGGGAGGCTGCCAAAATGAGGAGACAAAGAAACACGGCCTAAATGAAAGAACAGATCAAAACTCCAGAACAAGGACTAAACAAAATGGACATGAGCAATCTAAAAGATGCACAGTTTAAAACACTGGTTATAAGGATGCTCCAGGAACTTAGTGAGGACCTCAACAGCATAAAAGAGATCCAGTCAGAAATGAAGTTTACACTAATTGAAATAATGAACAATTTACAGGGAAACAACAGTAGAGTGGATGAAGCTGAGAATCAAATTAATGATTTGGAACATAAGGAAGCAAAAAACAACCAATCAGAACAACAAGAAAAAAAGAATCAAAAAGAAAACACAGGATAGTGTAAGCAGCCTCTGTGAGAACTTCAAGCATTCCAACATTCATGTCATAGGGGTGCCAGAAGGAGATGAGAAAGAGCAAGAAATTGGAAATCTGTGTGAAAAAATAATGAAAAAAAATTTCCCTAATTTGGTGAAGGAAATAGACATACAAGTCCAGGAAGCCTAGAGAGTTCCAAACAAGATGGATTAGAAGAAACCCACTCCAAGACACAACATAATTAAAATGCCAAGGGCTAAAGATAAAGAGAGAATCTTAAAAGCAGCAAGAGAAAAGCAGTAAATTACCCATACGTGAGTTCCCATAAGACTGTCAGCTGATTTCCCGAAAGAAACTTTGCAGGCTAGAAGGGATTGGCAAGAAATATTCAAAGTCATGAAAAGCAGAGACCTACAGCCAAGATTGCTCTACTCAGCAAAGCTATCATTTAGAATTGAAGGGCAGATAAAAAGCTTCCCAGGCAACAAAAAACTAAAGGAGTTGATCATCACCAAAACATTATTATATGAAATGTTAAAGGGATTTATTTAAGAAAGAGAAAAAAAGATCAAAACCATGAACAATAAAATGGCAATAAATACATATCTATCAACAATTGAATCTAAAAAACAAACTAAGCAAACAACAAGAACAGAGACAGAATCATGGACACGGAGAGCATTTTGATAGTTACTGTAAGGGAGGGGGTGTGAGGGAATAGAGGAAGAGGTGAGGGGATTAAGAAGTACAAATAGGTAGTTACAGAATAGCCTTGGGGATGAACAGTACAGTATAGGAAATTGAGAGTCCAAAGAACTCATATGCATGACCCATGGACATAAGCAATGGTGTGGGGACTGCCTGAGGTGGGATGGGGTGCTGTGTGGAGGGGTGCAAAGGGGAAAAATTAGGACAACTGTAACAGAATGATCAATAAAATATAGTTAAAATATATAAAAAGTAAGGAAAAGAGAAAAGGTTGTATGCTGAGGTTGCTAAGGCCTATGACAGGAACAAATCTTCTATCCATGAAATTATGAAGAGGGGAAATTGTTTGCACTAGTTTTGCTATTGCACCTCAAACTGCAAAAATTATGCCATCATGTGTGGCACTTAGTTAAGATGGAAAAGGCAGTAAGTTTGTGGGTGGGAGACATGAACAGAAAATGTGTTCCCACTGATGGCACCATAGTGTGCCAGAAAGCACTGAGCCTGTACGAAGACTTAGCAAGGGACCCCTGAAACCAGGGACCACATTGACAAAACCTTTATTACAGTGTATTGCTGTAATTGTTCTATTTGATTTTGTAGTCATTGTTGTTAATCTCTTATTGAACGTATTTTTTAAAATAAACTCTACCACAGGCCTGTGTTATAGGAAAAAACAGTACACATGGGGTCCAGTCCTACCTGTAGTTCCAGGCAGCCCCTGGGGATCTTGGAATGTATCCCCCAGCATAAGGGGAGACGACTGTACTTGCCGCTCCTCTGACGGGGATGCTGTTCCTCTAAAGGACCAAGTCCCTCACGTCCTTCAGGTATCCATTCAAATCTCAGTCCTGTTATTAGAAAGACCTTCCACAACTAGTCTCTATAAGGTAGCAACCGCCCCTCCTCACCCACAAGCAAACTACTCTCGATGCATCTTAAGTTGTGTTGGTTTTCTTCCCGCTGCTTATTAACAGCCACTGTATTATGTATGTCCTTGTTCATCTCTTACCTCGCTCACGAGACTGTAGACTCTCCACACAGAAATTTCATTTCTTCTGCTCACTACTCTATCCTCAAGGTGGAGAACAGTGTCTGAGACGTAGCAGGACCTCATTATTTTTTTGTATGAATGAAAGAATAAAGAGGTCACTTTAATTATGTGAAACTCAATTTCTTCTTCTGGACAATGGAGGTGGGGTCGACCAAAGCAAGTCAGGTTGCAGACTCAGAACAAGAGAGAGGCCCTTTCCCTGATCTCCAGGTCTGGGCCAGAGGCTCCCCCGACGCCCTCCTCCAGCGCTCTCAGATTGCCCTCACGGTGGCATATGTCGCACAGAGCTTGCTTGCTTGTCTCTAGCTGAGGGCTGTGTCATAGCCTCAGCACCTAACCCAGCGCTTTACTACATGGTAGATGCTCAATCAGAGTTTGGTGAAAGAATTCATCAACTTTTGAGTAAGTAAATACCATTGAAACCAAGGTTTTTAAAAATAATACACAGTCCTATGGATAGCTAGGCTGTTGTACAAGGAAGGGGGTTTAGCCTCGTCTTTTAAATCAGACCCCAACTGGGGAAAGCAGAGGCTAAACAGAGAGCAGCTTGATAGCAGCGCTCACATTTCAACTGATGGAGACCAGAGTGAAAACCAAGGAAAATAAGCCCTGGCTGGTGTGGCTCAGTTGGTTGTGCATGTCCCTCAAGCAAAGTCGCTCACTCAATCCCTTGTCAGGCCACATGCCTGAGCCGCAGGTGCGGTCCCTGGTGGGTACATATAATGAGTCAACTGGTCAGTGTTTCTCTCTCACATCAACGTTTCTCCCCTCTCTTTGTCCCTCCTACCCCCTCTCTCTAAAAATAAACAAATGAAATCTTTTTTAAAAACTAGGAAAAAGTACTTATTAGCACCAAATTATTTCTAGCCTTAGTTATGCAGCTGACCCCGGGCAACTGCAATGGCACTGTGGGTAGCCACTGTCCTTTTTAGGAGCAAATCATACGTTCTTTTAGTTTTTACCTGTTATAAATAAATTCTTACAAACTAAACCCCACAGCAAAATGCCTTGCTCTCAGCAACACGCACTCTTCCGGATGGAATGAACTGGCTAAGTAAGGCTCTAGCCTATGCACGCTGACTGCGAACACACAGAGCTGAGAATAGATCCAGTGTCAACCAAACTATTTTATTAGGAAGAGATAATATAATTTCCTTAGTAACCAGTTCTAGCCTATAAAACTATAGGTTCATTTTAGGAAAACGTTTGTCAGATTTGCTTTTATTCTTATAAAAGAGGCTTATTTTTTAGAATAGAAAACCTACTAGTCTAGGACAGAATGTTCTTGTCTGGGCTCTGCAACTTACCAGTCAAGTGACCTTGGTTTTAAGTTTCATGGCCTTTCTGAGCTTTGATTTCTTCATCCAAACGTGGGGGAATTGTAAGGGATGATGCCCGACGGTCTCTGGCTCACCTTTCTCTTTCCTCAGCACCTGGAAAAGCGCCTGCTACTAGAGCGTGTTTGCTAACTGCTGAGAATGATGATACATGATACTGAGTGACTATGATCTTGTCTGTCTTCTGCATTTTTATAGAGTAGCAACTTCTGGTACATGAGTGGAGCGCAGTGCATGTTCATTGAAAAGGAAATGATTTATTTTTAGTAGAAATAAAGACTTTAAGATAATGTAATTCAAACTGTGGGTAATCTAAAGTAAAATTTTAAAATATAATATTTCAAATGAATAGGTAAGAAAATCAAATAATTTTGACTTGTACTTTCTCCATCTTTGCCCAGGAGCCCAGCCATGTGGTTTCTGGTTCATTGCCTTCAAAGAGGAGTTTTTTGTTTTTTGTTTTTTCACACAGAAGAGCTCCCCAAGTGAGCTCAGATCTGAAGATCTCAGGGCATAGTCCTCCACATGGGAATCAGTGAGGAAGAGAGGTCTCGGGTTGCTCGATGCTTTCAGAATCAATAATGCAAGTGTTAGATCAGGAAGGATGCTCTCCCACCAGCAACACAGGGAAGAGATAGCATTTACGACTCCATCTTCCTGCAGGAGAAGAGGGACTCGTGAGGCACTGGTGCCAGCCATCCACTGGTCAGCCAGACTGGAGAGCTGTGGAGCCCTCAGGTGGGCACGGTATAGCCCAGAGGGCTGTGAACAGAAGCACTAATGTACAGGGCCCTTGTGGACACATGACTTTCTGCATACATACTGATTTCTTGATATAACAGCTGTGGCTGTCAATCTGTTACACTAACATGGCTTCCCTAATAATGACCTGCTCACTTGCGATACAGATCAGGTGGAATCTGTGAGAGTCTCAGCACAAGACCGTCAGTCTCACTGAGCACCGGGGTGGTGGCTGCTGGGTGTGGGGTGGATGCACACACAGTGCCGCACTTAAGCTTTGTATGTTTTACTGGGTGTCACATTATCCTTCAGAAAAGAGAAAAGATCTAATGTAATATTTTAATGAAACTACCTAATTCCTCATCTGATATTTTACTATTTCTATTTCTTACATGTCTGCAATTCTTCTGATTACAAAACAATACATATTTAATAAAATTTCCAGCATATCATAAATATTAAAAGTTAGATAGTAAATATCTTTCATAATGTCATTCTCCAGAGAAAAAAATATCGTTAAAAATATATTATACCCTGAGCGCTGAGAAAGAAGATACCTACTAAGGAGGGCTCCTGGTGGCTAACTGGGCTCAAATTAAAAAACTCCTCCCCCACAAAAACAAAACAAAACAAACAAAACAGAGCCTAGCAGCAATTTCTACACAAGGGCCTCTCTTGCAAACTGCACTTCACAGAGAAGCCTGCACTGTACTGCCTGCCTGCACTGTTTCTGCCGTCTGAGCCAGCCCTTGTAAAACAAAATCTGGAATCCTTTTCCAACTAGTAGTACTGAGGTCTTTTCCCATCCAACTGGAGCTGTGCAGCTCCAACCAATCAGAGAGGCTCTATTCTGACCCATCAGGACAGTGCATTTTGGACCAACCAAACTTCAAGGATTTGGAGTTCTCATTTTCATGAGGATGGACCAATCAGGGAACAAGGGCTGAGACTTCCATCCGTATAAGCCAGCTCCCCTTTAGCTCAGAGAGCACACTTTCCCTTTCTGCTGAAGACTGAAGACTCTGTCTCCCTGGCTGACCCAAAACACAAGTGTCTTGCCAGAGCAGACTGTAGCAGACCAGACCAGCGTGGAGCAGAGCAGAGTTCTCTAGCCCGAGAGAAGCCTGGCCCCAGGCCTTCCTCACAGCCATGCTGCTTTCCTAGCAAGCTGTATCACAGTTGAGCTGTTTGCACTGAATAAAGTTTCCTTTTTCACTGCACCCCAAATTGGGGATTCCTGCTGGTGTTGAATTGGAGCCAAAAACCATGATCATTGTTGATAGTACCCAGGTCATATCTGAAGATATAGCTCCTTTATTCTGCAAAACCAGCTCCTTTGAGAATATGGAAGTGCTAATTGTGGTCACCCAGCTTATCATCTCTAGGAAAGGATGGAGAAGTTGTGAAGTTCTGCTTATCTGAGGCCACACTGTCCCCTGCTTATTAAGCCTCTTACACCCAGGTCTCCTTTTGATCCTGAACAAGTTTTGAGTTGCTGCATGGTGAGCTTTTCCAGACAGCAATTTTGGGCTTGATTACCTTTCAGGTGACCTTGTCTTTCGTGCCCATCTCCCCAACTGACGTTAGAAAAATATTAAAATGTCACCAGTTCTCCCATTATTGAAGATCCTAAAACTGGTTCACGCCACTGCCCTGTGTCACTAACGACTACTAAGCAATGTAGAGGAATGAACAAGAAATGTAACATAAGTAACCTATCAGGGAATTGAGTAAGTCTCAGAGCGCGATAAACACAGGTCTCCCTGACCATACATATGTAACAAGATTGTAAATTCCCTCAAACTACTGCTCATGTTAACAAGGGGAACAGTTGCACTTGTCTCCTTTTAAGTCCCACATTTGGATAGGGAGATAAGGAGGATGGAAATGAACTGTCTGCTTCAGCTTAAAGCTTCATCAGCTCTTCCTCTGCCCTCTCTCCATCTCCTGAACAATTGCATCTGCGGCCAGAGCCCCTGGTTCTGCCACGAAACTGAGGAAGTACTCAAAGAACAATAGGAGCATATCAAAAAGACACAGCGCATCAAAATAAATAATAATAGGAGAGGGTTATAACCCTCATTATATACACATTGAGTCAATAAATAAACTGCAAGTGTGGGGAAGAACAGGGTATTCACAAAGTTTCAAAGTACCTCGTCACAAAATACCTGTTAATTAAAAAGGCGGACAGAATAACTTGACAGAGGGTAAGTCAGGCAGACTTACATCTGGTGATCAAAGCAAACATTATCAGTAGTGGAGCACATGGAGAACCACACGCCACTTGGTTGGACACCATGAGAAGAGCACACCACTTTCGTGACATCCCTGCCAGAGATAACTAACCTTGATCTGATTGTGAGGAGACATCTGCAAACCTAAATCAAGGTGCATTCCACCACATAACTGGGCGGACATCTTCAAAAACGTTAAAGCCATGAAAGTGTCCCACGTAGAAATAATTACATAGACACGCATTATGTATTCTGAACTATATCCTTTTACTGTAAAGGGCAGTATTGTGACAGCTGGTGGAATCTGGATGGGGCCTGAGGACAAAAAGGTAGTAATTCATCAATGTTAATTTCCTGATTTCCTGATGGTTGTTTTGTGGTCACGGGGAGAATTTTCTTTCCTTTTTTCCTTTTTTTAAGGGAAATATGACATGTTAGAGTACTTGGGAGTTATAAGATATTATGCCAGCAATCTATTCTCATACAGTTCAGGGGGAGTGTGTTTTACAATATGTACAACTCTTCTATAAGTTGGGATTATTTCAAATTAAAAAAAAAACTACTTTGATGCCATGATTGAAATAGTCCCTTCAGATAACATTCAACTTTAAGGCAAAATGCTCTACCTGCCTCTCCTTTCCTTCTGTTCCTCTGATCTCTAAGGGACCGTCTCTTGTCACTGAGATTAATGTCAACCATCATATGGTCATTCTCCCTTGGCTTGGCAAAGTGTAGTGATGCTCCCTGGCTGCCTCTGTGGACCTTGTCTTGGCTCTTGCTCGCATTTCAGACCCTCCCGAGTCTCTGCCATGTCCTCTGTCTGGCCCCTGGAGCAAGCAGTCCAGCTCTGGCCTCTACTGTGGAGTTTCCCCTCCCACTGCTACACAGCCTTGTGGCAAGTCAGCGGCCTCACAAAGCAGCCATTTCTGACACTTCCCTCCAGGAGGTAATGCAGATAGGTCTTCACTTATATGAGCCTCTGGCTTCGTGGTCCCATGGGCTTTTTCAGATCATCTAAAAGTACTTACCATTAAGGTAGAAATAATGTGTTTTATTGTAAATGAGGATTTAGAGTTGCTTAAAGAAACTAAATACCAAGGACTCATTCTCTCTGATTATGTTGTCAAATTTATTTTGACCTGGTTGCTGTGGGGAATTTAGCCCACCAGGAGACCTCTTTCCAGATCTTACATGGGAATAGGACAATGTCCTCCCTGCTTGCAGGCTCCACCGTAGCTCATCTAATGCATCTCCGTGCAGTCTGAAACCCAGAGCTGAGAAGCCAGAGCACACGGGTCTTCCACTGCTCCCGGCTGTCTCCTTTGCCCACCATCCCTCTGGGCTGGGAAGAGCCCGCTTTCTCCAAGTCACATTCTCCCACCCTCCTGCCTCTGCCACAAGGCTAGATGTTCTCAGTGGGCCAGAATCTTTCATCCACATGAGAGACGCTCCAGGATTAGCTGATAAGACTTTGGTCTTGGTGTGGAGCTTAGTTTCCTGCCTTGTGGCAATTAACTGCAGCTTGATGGAAAATGCAGAAAGCAGCCAAGAAAAGCACTGGAAAGTCTACTACAATGTTTATTTTATGACTCTGTTATTCCAGGGAGTAATATTCTGTCTCACTGAGATCTGTGGGAAGCAATGATCCTCTTGGAGCCCAGAGCCCAGCGCGGCTGTGGTGCACCAGACCAAGTTCAAGCCCTGTGTTCTGTTCCCTGCGCTGTCATTGAACTCTCTCCCTTCTGCAAGCCAGTCAATATTCCTGAGCTGTGGCTTCCCTGCTGGTTAAATGGGAATATTAAAGCTAAAAGTCAAAGTTAACGTTTCTTGATAGTCTCTTATCTTGACATTATCTTGACAGTAATTACCTTGACATGTAAATGATGCAGCATAACTCAGTAAGAAGGGAACAGAGCTGCAGAGCAGGAGAGTGACGTTCGGTCCCCTCACTGTCACAAACCGACTTAGGGACTTTAGACAATCACTCTCTGGGCCTCGTGACGTTATGCATCCAGTGAAAATAACAACATCCACCTGTGTCTATGAGGATTTAACAGCACAAAGAGATTTAAATAAAATGAATTTTGAAAAATGATTTACTGTAGTTGCTCTATATAATATTATTAAATTTATCATTTTTCTATAAAATCATAGTGAGAGCCTCCGCCTGGGAGCATTTAATCTGTTGAGGACAATAAAAAATAGGTCCATATACTGCACTAAAGTCCCTGGGGTAATCTCGGTCCCTTAATCAAGTCAGCTGCAGAGCAGAGAGAGGAAAGGCACCACTCCAACCGACTGCTCAATGCCTGACTAAATAAAGGGTGGCCGCGAAAGTAACCAGCAAAATATTCAGGAGTGGTTCACGTTGTACGCATGCAGTGTGTGTGGCAGCGGGTGGGCAGTGGGAGGGTTTTAAAACAATATTAAAACCAAGCAGAAGTCGACCTGCTTTATATTGTTACCACTTGTGGGTGACTGTAAACCATGCCCACAACGAGATAGTAACCCTTTCAGGACAGCCACTGCTCTGCCCCCTGTCCCCTTGCTGTGCCACTGTGTTTGGGAATAGAGGGGAAACTCCATCTTGGTAAAAAGAATCCACACACTATGGGGCAGAGAATTCTGACAGAAGCTGGTCTACAGTGTTGGGGCTCTGCTGTGCTCAGTTGCAGCTTAATATGGAAAGGTCAAATCTAGGGAGGCAAATGTCCGCTGGAAGTGGGAAGTGGCTTTGATTGAAGAGGAAACTATATAAAACTCCTTTTATGTGGGTTACCATCTTCATGACTTGCTCTGGCTTCACATTTTAGTTTGGAAACACTTTCTCTCATTGCTCCTCACCAAGGAGACTATTCGTCCTCATTCCCCACAGTTAAACCAGCTATTGAATTTTTTATGACTTGCCATTAACAGCCAAGTTCTACTTTTTATCTCTAGATATAATTTTTATGTCTTTTGCAGTTACAGCTTATAGAATATTTTTCAAACTTTTTTGGGGTCCTTTTAAATTCTTCTAATCTGTAAAATTCAAGTACGTAATCTAAACATAAAACTGAAAACTTTATTCTGGAAAGTAGTTAATAACAGAATGCTTTAAAAGTACTTTGCAGAAGAAGTAATATGTATTTGCATGCTGATTGGGTTTCCTTGGTTTTATTTCATGGATCATGTTTTTCAGTTTATTTCCCTTTGCTCACTCATTATGTCCATCTCCCTTTAAATCTATGAACTGTATAAGAGTGGTTTCGAGCACTTGTTTGCTAATTCCAGTGCCTCTGTCATCTCTGGGTCTGCTCCTATTTACCTCCCTCCACCCGACCACCACCTACCACCTTCTGTTATTCAGAGATAAATATCTAGTGATTTTATTCATTGTTTGCTGGACATTGGAAATGGTGCAAGTTTAAGCGTCTGGATATTTTTCTTTCTGGGAGGAGTGTTGGATTTCTCATGGTGGGAAGTAATTGACTGGCAGATCCATGGGGTCCCTTTGAGGCTTGTTTTTAAGCTTTGTTAGGTGGGATCCGGTGCAGCCCTTTGTCTAGAAAGACAGCAGAGTCCAGCAAGGCTCCCACGTGAGAGGTCGAGCTGCATGTCTCCCCACGCGTGGGGAATCCAAAACCTCCCATGAACTCATAGTACTGCAGTGCCTCTTTTCCGCCAGCCTTCACTGAGCGACCCTGTGCATGCTATCATATCTGGCCAAAGGTAAGAGGACCACTGTGGATTTCAGCAGCTCCTGACCTCTGCAACTCCCTCCTTCCTACCGGGGGGACCTGGTCTCCGCTCCTCGGCTGAGCGACACAGCTCAGCCTGGGCTGTGTCCCTGCACCCCACCCAGACGGTGGCCTGGGAAAGGTCAGCCATCATGGGCTCGCCCCACACAGTTTTCTTCTCCTAGGAGTCATTTTCCTGAGCATCTGAAAACAGTTATTTTGTGTATTATATCCACATCTGCGTTTATTTAAGGCCCGCCTCTAGGTCTGTCAGTGCTAGAAGCCCAAGACCAGTTTTCTTGCTTTTCCTCCACTGTTTTAAATGTACTCACAACTTCGAACATACTTCTTATTGACCTTTCGCAAAGAATTCTCTGCGGCGTTATTTCCCCAAATGTGGTCCATGAAAAATTAAAACGACTCTGTGTTAAAATAGCTTTTCTAAAAGAGCATTTTTCTTGACAGTGGGGCACCTCAGACCCATAAAAAGCTAATATGGATTGTAAATTTTCAAGGGACTATATTGTTTGCATTTTTCAAATTCATTTGAGCAGAGAATTTGTTTTCAAGAGGCTGTTCCCTGGGAAGGCGAGACAAAGGCCTCGTGTGGGGGCTTGCTGCTGTGAAGAGTGCCGTGGGGGGTGCTGTCCCCGGGCCGGAGTGGCTTTCCCGGGGAGATGCATGAAAGGCTTCCTCTCCTTCCTTGAGCCTTCGCGCGGGGCCAGGCTGGAGGAAGCGGACACCCTGACCACAGGGCTGGCGATGATGGACTGCCTGTCGGAAGGCAGGACCAGGAGCCAGCCGGGTAGAGGCGCAGAGCGGCTCCGCTCGTCAGCACCAACGGATTTTTTTCTTCTTTCCATGTAATTATCTTTTTCCTTTTCCTCATAAAAAACCCCTTGCTTTCACTCTGTATGCAGGATACTATTTGGGTTTCTGCCTGAATCTAAGCTTCTTGCCTCTCAATTTTTTTAAACTTTAGGTTAACACTGACCTGTAATCGTTATTTCTTAATTTTATTAAAAATTTATATGTCTAATTAAAGCGTGGTTGTAACTATTTTTTAAATTAATTTTTAGCTAGAAAGTAAGCTTAACTTTTTCTTTCTCTTTCTAGTACCTTTCTAATCCAATATTATTCCAGAAAGTTCTCAAGAAATGTATGTACATGTATGTGTACATATATGTAGATTTGCAATGATAAGTTTGCAGTTGGCCATTTCAATATCTAAAGTATCATGGGAAAAAGGGGGTTTTGAAGGGAGACATATAATTTTACCTTATGGAAACATGTACTTCATTTTGACATTTTTTTCCGAAAGAAAAGTCACTTCTTTAGCACTATAAAATTAAGTCAGCGTTTTTCATTCTGTGAAGTTATCATCTCGTCACGCCGTTTGATAAACGAGGTGTCACTAGAAATGTGGAGACCACGAGCCTTCGGGAGCAGCAGCTGCAGCAGCTGTTAGCTCTCCTCCTTACCATTAATAATGAAGCCATGGCGTCTCTTGCAGAGCGGGCCTCGTGGGCACATTCACGGAAGCTCTGGGCACAGCTGCTCTGCGGCAGCTTCCCACCGCCACCTGCCTAAGAATTGTACGGAAACAGCACAGCGTCGACAGACACAAGGACAACTGACTGAGAGTCAGGCCCAGGGTGCAACTTGGCTGTTCCCTTGACCTCTGCCAAGCAAAGGTTTCTGAACCTCGGTTTCTCCAACAAGACAATGAGCTGTTTGAATTCGCTGGTTTCAGAGTTTCCTTCTAGCCCCGACATTCTGTAGATGTTGCTGAATAACACCGCCCTGACTAAGGCGTAGGACCATCATTTGTATAAAGCGCCACCTCTCCAGCTGCAAGGAGGGCAGACGTGGTCGGCACCACAGTGGAAAAGACGGATGCCAAGCAGTTAGTATGCTCATTTTAACTTTAGGGCTGGGGGCAGGAAAGCTCTCATCCTTTCCGTTTGGCCTTCATGACTTAAATAATTCCCCCCATCACAATCCGTGTGTCGTCTGTCACATTTTAGTTCTTGTCAAGTGGCAAAGGTAACGGTTTTTCTTCTGGGACTTTATTCCATGCTAGCTTCCTACTGACAGAGGAAGCAAAAGAGGCTTCCTCCCCCAAAACACAGCAGAATTTTTCAGAGAACCAGAACAAAGTGTTTTTAATCCCGAAATGAAACCAGGAGGAAAAAAACCCGAAACATGGCATTATGGTTTTAGCTGCTAACAGAGGCAGAGAAAGAAACAATCAGTTGCTATGTTACTTCTTCATAAACGAAGCTCAGCATGAAGTAAAAAAGGGATTCCTAGTGCAGCGCTACGTAACCTTCAAGTGCCTCGCTGGTTTAGATGATCGCGGAGGGGAAGAGTGACCGATTAAAGCCTTTGTTTTCCTGGAGCCTCAAGTGCATCCAATGGTATGTCTGTCCGCAGGAACATCACATATGGACACCCATGGAATGCTCTTTGTTCTTGCCCTCCCTGAGGGCCAGGTGAACATGGAGGGTTGCAGGGTGTAGCTCCTGGGTCTGTACTCCCTCAGGCAGCACATTTACCTAGAGCTGTGGAGAGCAGTTTCAGAGAGGGGTGCAGACAGGAGACTGGGGTCACAGGCGGAAATGCAGCGGGAGGGTTAGGCCTTAGAAGTAAGCAAATTTATGAACTGGAAAGAGAGACTTGAGATCTAGCACAAGGTGGATGAGCAACAGCACGCTGTCTCCTTGCTGGGCAGCTGGGTTCTGCTTTCTCCTTGTGGAACTTCCATAGGGCAGTGTCTAAGTGCAGACTTCCTCAAGCACAGCCACTTACTGTATGAACTGGGGCAAGTTGCTTAATTCTTCTGTACTTCAGTTTCCTCCTCTGTGACATGAGGATGACATATTTAATAAAAATAAGAGGTGAGACCAATAATCTTAACTTAAGCTGGTGATGTTTAATGAATATACATAAAGCACTTAGTATCCGATAACTCAAAGTTAGAGGTTAGAACTGCCATGATTGCATCCTACTGATCTATAGCTTTGCCTGTTTTCAGCTATTCTTAGTAGCTAATAAAATATAAGCTGCAAAAGAGCAGCTTATATACACTGTTGTATCTTCAGCCTAGTCCAGTGCCTGGCATATGGGAGGCATTGCATGGATATTTGTTAAGTGAACAAATGAATAAACAAATAGAAAAAATTCTGACCAGCACCCTTGGACAGCCTGCCTTGGTCCCTGTGAAGGAGGGTCATGTACCCATAAATCACCAGGGCACCCTAAGCTGAAGAGCTCTTATCCTGACTGGTTGACATATCCTGACATATGCCTGAACATTCATATTATATGGCTCTGGTTATGTAGGCAAATGTGTTTGCTTTTTATTACAGTTTCCAGTACTTTGGTCCAAGTCTTTTTTTATATGTATGTGGGAGTATAACATCTTTTTTTGGTATTGTCATATAAACATTTTAAAATTCATAGTGGTGGGCCAACAGAGTAGTAATATCATTCTGTCTTATCTCCCATATAATTCCCCAAAGGGCAGAAATTGCAGCAGGTATTTCACTTCATCTGCTCTTCTGCAGTAGATAGTAGATGTCTACTATCTACACACACAGTTCATTATCCTGACACAAATTTTCCACACCCAGATCCAGACACTCAAAATCTGTTTTAAAGTCTTGTCAATGGAATGACTGATGTTTTACTGTATCTCTTGTGGGGTCTCACTTCAAATGCACAGAAAAGAGAGAGAGGATGAGTGAATAGAAGGACACATGTCAGTGACAGTGCACACCATGGGCTCAGGAGTTGATGGCTATGCTGGGGAGGATGATGTAGATGATCCGAGAGGAGTCCTAGAAATGATGAAGGTGGGCAGGAAGGCAGCTAGTCACCAGCAAGCTCCCACAACATGCTGTTCATAATACTTATTTTAGCATGCACCACATTTTACGCAATTTTTCTTTTTTTGAAAGTTGTCCTCCGCCACTATATTGTAGACTTGTTGATGTGGACCTCATCTTATTCCAAGAGTTTAATATAGTCTCTGGCATATAGTAATTCTTAAAAAGTTTGAGTGGGTGATTAAATAAGTGGTTGGATGAATGGATGAATAAACGACCAGAACATAAGAAAGAAGTGAGGAAGACGAGTGAATATTATTGAATAGGCACTGTCAAAGAATCTAATACCCTGAGCGCTTCCCAGTGTTGGCTGTGAGTGCAGAGCCTACTTGGGTTAGCAGGCTAAGGGAGCCTCTTCCCTCTGGAGAGGAGAAGGTAAAGGAAGGCATCATTTTAAGTCGGAAGGCTGAGTCTAATATGATGGGGAGAGAAAGCGAAACGTAGCACCACCTGGGAATCAGAGTCAAGATCTAAATCTGAAATTGATGACAGTAGCTTGAAAAAAGTAGACTACAGTTCAGGCTCTTACTGGAAACAGATATTGCTATCTCATTGTATTTGATATGTCTGTCTTAGGAGGGCTATGTGAGGACTGGCTCCTTTAGCCAGAAGCCTCCTTCAGATTTAATCCAGCAGTGTGGGAAGGGGCACAATTCCATAGTATATGTTCCATCCCATCATCCTCCCCATCCAGGACCTCAAAGTCACGAGGCCAAACATGGTTTTGGTGAGTCCAGAAGGTCTTTGATAACATGTTCATGCCATCATCTTAAATTCTGGGATCTAGGAGATTTGCATAACAGAGTCTTGACTGGACAGATGGAACAGAGAATGGTGTGAACAAGGTGGACAAAAATAATAAAGAAGGGTGTTGGAGCTGCAAACTGTAAAACGGCAGAGTTGATTAAATGTATTAACTTGGAAGACTTGAGATCACAGTCTTCCAGCTTTTAACAGGTGCAAGGGCTTCTTGTGTAACATCTCCCATCCTAGATTCCTTGCTGGCACACTGCTTATCCTTTGGTGCATGAGAAAGTATTTTCTATGTTTCCTTAAATACTCTGAGGCTACTCCAGGAGCTCTCTTGCTACTGAGGAGGTGGTAGTTCTTGGCATAGAAAGTTTGGGGCATGTTAGTTCAGTTTATTCATTAGATTCGACATATAAGTGAAATCACGGTGTTTGTCTTTCTCTGACTGGATTATTTCACTTAGCATAATGTTCTTCAGGTTCCATTCATGCTGTTGTAAGGGGTAAAATTTTCTCACCATTTTTACTACATCAAACGAAAAAGTTTTTGCACAGCAAAGGAGTCCATCAACAAAATAAAAAGACTACCCACAGAATGGGAGAATATATTTGCCAATATATCTAATAATGGGTTAATATCCAAAATTTATAAAGAACATACAAAACTCAACACCAAAAAAACAAATAATCTAATTAAAAAATGGACAAAGGACCTGAATAAACACTTCTATAAAGAGGACATACAGATGTCCAACAGATGAAAAGACGCTCAACATCACTAATCATTATAGAAATGCAAATTAAAACCACAATGAGATATCATCTCACACTGATCAGAGTGGCTGTCATCAATAAATCAACAAACAACAAGTACTGGTGAGGGTGTGGAGAAAGGGAAACCCTTTTGCGCTGTTGGTGGGAATGTGGACAAGTGCAACCTTTGTGGACATAACTCAAAAAATTAAAAATGGATCTGCCTTTTGATCCAGTGATCCCACTTCTAGGAATATATCTGAAGAAACCCAAAACACTAATTTGAAAGAACATAAGCACCCCTATGCTCACTGCAGTATTATTTACATTTGCCAAGATATGGAAGTAGCCTAAGTGCCCATCAGTGGATGAATAGGTAAAACAGCTCATCTACACAATGAAATGGTACATATACACAATGGAGTAAAAGCCATAAAAAAAGAAGAAAATTTTACCAGACAGAGAGCAGGATGATAACTATTGGTGGTGGTGGGGGGGAGGTTAAGGGGGGAGGGATCAAGCCAAAAGGAAAAAGGACTCATAGACATGGACAACAGTGTGGTGGTTGCAGGGGGAGGAGCGTATAAGGGGGTTAAATGATAATGGAAAGAATACAATAAAAAACAAACAGTAAAAAAAATAAAAGTTACAAATGGCATTAAAAAGAAACAAAAAAAGGAAGAGAGAAAATTTGGAGCAGAATCTATACTTATTTTGAAGAAGAGTTTTTTGCAGAGAGGAGTGTGTTATTGTAGGCGAAGCCTGAGGGTTTGGGTTGATTGGCCAGTCCTATTACCTGCAATGTTCTAGTGCCCCACTGACCACTCCAGGTTGCTCTTGGTATAGGAGAAGTATGTGATGATCAGATGAGTATGGATGTGTAAGTCCATGCTTGAAGAACACATTGCAAAACAAAAATTTAAATGAGGGACATAGAGATCAGATACCTAGGTGGTCTGTAAAAATAGAAGATCTCTTTGATAAAGAGAGTTATGATGGATGATACAGATGTATAGGAAGGTGTCAGTAACACTTTGGTGAGACTATTTGACATTATTAGGAAAGTTTCTTGGGCATCAGGAAGCAGAAGACCTAAAATGTATCTTGTTGATAGTATCCCAGGATGTCTGAGGTGAGGAACAATGCAGGTCTTTAGGCCTTCCAAGACCAGTAACTGTTCCAAATGCTTGTGCATTTTTTATCAATGCCCAGACAAGATAGCAGAAGAACCTAAGATCATGTGTAAGGTTTTTAATGGGCTTTGTTGTCCTGACATGTAGGTACCATGTCACAGATTGTATAAGGATATTCCCTATTGGCAGTCTTCCCTGCATCCCACCATTGGCCTCACCACTGATGTTGTCTGCCTGTCCAGGTTATTCCCAGTGTTGTTGCCCTGTTGTTAGAGACCACCAGAAGTACAACTGTCATTGAACAAGCTGGATTTATCACTTGAAGTGAGGGGACTGCCACCATGGAAAACTTAAAAAGACGATGTTAGAAAGGACTTAGAGGATTCAGTTGAACAGTTTTGGAGAGTGTCCAAGGAAATGGACTGCATGCTGTCAGGAAGTGGGAACAATGCTATGTTTGGCTACCTTAACAACTTTTATCCACTAGGAGGGAAGACTAAAGCCGTAACTGGTAGAGAAGCAACAGTCACTGCTCTCAGGCAGAAGAGGGGAATGTTTCATTTTTGTTGTTTGCACAATTTGACTTGGCTTTTGTCTGTGCTGAGAAAAAGTTAAGAAGTGGTCTTCTTTAGCCTCACTTCATCACCTCACAGAGTGACCTTGTCCGACATGGACATTCTGTACAATTGATTGTGTCCAACGGGAGAACACATGGCCTGGCCACAAGCATCAGGCCAGCTCCTAATAACGCTGACGCCTAATTGTGTTGGGCCAGGTCTCCATGTCAGGAGCCACTTTTCACTTCTCACCAGGCATGTCACACTGTTGTAGGTTACAAAGACCCTGTTTGAATCAGGGAGCGTGATTCACTCAGATGAAGGGACTTTAATGAAGGGACTCCTTGCAGAGGAGTGAGCCAGGTAAAAGAAACAATCAAGTAAAGGTGAGGCACACAGAGACTAGCAACAATGGCAAGCCATTGCCACTGCTGCCACCTTCCCCTCCTCAGTGCTGACAGGGGCAGTAATTACTTCTCCTGGAGTCCTGACAAAGGGACTTCCTCCCAGAAACCTGAAGTTTAGAGACATGTAGCAACTGTCAGAAATGCTTTGTGGATGCAAGAGGGATGGGGAAAGGAATAGCTAACCATTCTCTCTTGCAAGTGCCTTCCAAGCAGAAGCCAGTCCTAGAGGGAGCTTAGGTTATGCAGTGGGAGCTTCCCAGGACTTGTGCCAGAGCAGAAAAGAGCGAAGAATCAGTGTGGGGGTGGGGATGAAAAAAATAGCCAGTAGAACTTCCATATTAAGAAGTCGCTAGGTGCATAGGGGTAGAAAATAAATGTACAAGACATGTATAAGTCATGGATGTAGATATTGTGGAAGGACAACAGCATGCATCTTGGGTGAGGTCATTGGCACATGCAATTGAAAAGCAACAAATGAATCAGAAATATGTCAGCTTACTGTTTTGGAAGAAAATGCATTGCTAAAAGGAACTATAAGCCTGGCCTTAAAAACATTTGACTGTAAAAATCTTTGAGCTTCCAACTTCTCAGAGGGCAGAGTGAGGGGCCATAGAAAACAATAGACTAAGGAGTTTCTCCCAGAAACTAGGTCCAAGGTTTATTAAGAATTTCCCCTACTACTGAAATAAGAGTTCTCACAAGGTCCATCCATCAATATCCTGTTCTTGCCATGGACCACTGCCTCCTGAGTTAGCTGAACTTCCTTGTCCCAAAGGGGAGCTTTTATTTGCATGTCCTGTTCAGGTTTATCCCTGTATGGTAAGTGAGGGGTGGGGTGGCAAGAACATGTCTCTTCTATATTCCCAACCACAAGGAATATTTCCCATCCATTCTGGGTAGAAAGAACTTCATGCCACCAAGAGATCCTGACCTTAGAGGCAGTAAGACAACACGCAGTCCAATCTTAGTATTGTCTCCCTTTGGGAGGAAGGCAAGTGGAACTTTAGGAAGAAGATAAGTAAAGAAGATTTTAGGAAGTTTTGCCCTATATTATCTCATTCAATTCTTTCTCTTCAAGTCTTCAGCAAACACTTAGAATATTTTTCAATTTAGAGACAGATTTTTTCCCCAAAATACACAAATAGGTTAAGGCAGAAGCAAAAGTTGAGATAAAGTGGGCTTACACACACATCATATTTATTTGGCTAAATAAGTATAGCATAGGAAATACACCAATAGTAAAGCAGTGTTTTAAAATGAGCATTGTGTTTTAATGTATAACAATTAAGATCTAACTCTGAATCCTGATAGGAATGTATTTGTCTTCTTCATGTTCTGCTTCCATGGATGAGGCCAGTTGACTCACTATATACATAGATTATTATTATTTATTTTTAATTCCATGGTATTTATGTAATGAGCTGCAAAGCCAAAGAAAGCTACAGCATCCTCTTAGAAAATGCATGCTTGTCTCCCTGCACTCTGGGGATGGGGAGACCCACAGTTGCACTGGCTGAATCACTCCTGCACCTGGCAATCAATCACTCTTTTGGAGACTGCATCCCATTAAGCATCAACAGAAAAGGAACTCTGGCCAAGTAGAAACAGGGGCAGAAAACGCAATTCTGGTCTCCAATAGTGAATGAATATAGATCATGCCAAATCTTTGCCTGGTGTCCCTGGATATGAAACATGCACAGAAAAATGGCCGAATGTGTGGCCCATTCTTCTTTGGAACAAAACCACCATGCTTTTTTTCAGTGCACAATTTTTATATAGCAAGTACATGGGACACAAAACTAGCTCTGTGTTTCCTAGAGGAGGTATAATACAGTAGGAGGAGTATTCTCCAGTAGACAGTTTAGTGGCAAAGAACCGGGCCAAGAACGTCCCCACCCACGTGGGAGAGTTTTCTAAAAGTAGAAATACTCTCTACTCCTCTACTGAATCCCTCAACTGCCTATCTCACTTTGTCTCTCCCCCAAAAGAGTTCATTTAAATAGATGCTTTCTGGAATCACAAAATCATAGAATGTTGACATAGAAGGCTCTGTGAGCAGTTTTGCTTCATCCCTTTAAGTCCTGGTATGCTAAGCCCAAGAATGGTGAATTGACTTATCCAGGTTCAAATAGGTAGTAAGTATCAGACTCAGGATTAGAACCCCAGGTTCCTGTCTTCTGGTCCAGTACTTTTCTCTTACTTACAGATATTTTTTAATTTACATTCAGATTTCTGAATGTTGGTAGACACTTTATCAACAGAATCCAACTGATATTAAACTAAAATTCTAAATTTGTAATGCTACTGAAAAGACACATAAGAGGCCACCTCAATGCTCTACTCAAAGAGAAACAAATAGTGTTCCTTGGATTTTTTTATGAATTGCATCCTTTGCACTCATAGATCTTCCTCAAACAAAGATTTGTTTCCTGATAGTCTGGAGTGAGATATATTGACCTGTCAAAAGAAGGAATTTATTCTGGAGAGGGGGAAGTTAGCAATTGCAGAGCTATACATAAATGACAGTATAGTAGTATCACTCATGACTGTTAACGTTGAAAACTATTCAATTAATTAGTCCATTCTTCACTCATTTCATATCTCTTTATTTAGTGCTGGTGATGTTTGTAAGATATTGCTCTAAAATTCATCAGGAACGCAAAGGTGAGGAAGGCCATATTTGCCCTCAGTGAGCTGTGTTCTAGTCTCCTAAGAAGAATTAAGTAATGGGTATCAAATAGGATATTTTGATGAGGTAGGAGGGGAGAAACCTCAGCTATCTCTGGAGGGAAATGTTAGCTGGCAGATTTTCCCTGTGGATCCATTTTTAAAAGCAGCTTTATTGAAGCTGATTGATGGACAGTAAACCACATATATTTAAAAGGAACAATCTGATACATTTTGACATATGTAGGCATCCATGGAACCATCTCTGTAGGAAAGACGGTGAGCATATCCACACCTGTACAACTTGCTAGTGCCCTCAGCAGTCCCCACCTCTCAGCCTCCAGAACCTCACTCCCCGATCCCTAGGAAAACACTGACTGGCCTCTGTCACTATAGGTTAGGGTAACTTCTCTGATTTTATGTAAGTGGAATCATTGAACTCTTCTTTGTTTGGCTTATGTCACTCGGCATAAGTATTGTGAGATCCCCCTATGTTGCTGTACACTGTTGTGTGTAGCAACTTTCCAGTCCTTCCATCCCTAAGTAATTTTCCGCTGAATACATGAGTGTATATATACATACACCTACATCACAATTTGCTTATCCATTCATTCATTGTTGGAAATTTGGGTTGTTGCCAATTTTGTGCTATTATAAATAAAGCTATGGACAATCATATACAGGTTTTTATTTATGCGTCCACGTGTTTTAATTTATGTTGAGTAAATACCAAGGAATGGAATGGTTGGGTCATATGGTAGATAAATGTTTATGTTTTTAAGAAACTGCCCAACTGTTTACCAGAATGGCTGTACCATTTTGCCTTCTTACCAGCAATGTGCAAGAGTTCCAGTTGCACTCTATCCTTGCCAACACTTGGTATGGTCATTCTTTCAAATTTCAGCCCTTCCCAAAGTACCCTTATAGGTCCATTTGGACCCACTGATTTTTACAGAGAGGTTGGTAGCCTCTTTAGAAAAAACCTCAAACCCCATCTACCATTTGTGTTCAGACTTGTATGTCTGACACTGTGGACAGAGATAAAAGGAAAGATTTATCACGAAGGAGAAAGAAGTACATCACAGGGAACCAAACTTATAAATGGAGCCAGAGAAGACTGTCAGTCTTCGGACTGTGTGGTGAAAAGCACAGAACTCATCTTGCTCCAGTTTTGCTGGTCTTAGGTATAGGCAGAGGAAAGAGTCGTTATATCCCTGAAACATAAGGTACTTGAGGTGTGCTAGCCACCTGGTTAGGGGTCTCTTTCCTGCCCAAGTATCACACAGAAGGTGTGCTGTTCTCTGTGGCTGAATTGTTCCCATGCCCCCAACTTTGGGTGCAGTAGCTTTCCAGCTCTACCATGTCCCAAGTGGGGCAGTGGTGTTGGTAACCAGAAATGTTCATGCAGGTTAGTGAGTCACCTCTCTGATACGCACACAGGTAGTTCTAAGGCATAGCTTTTATTGAACTTGTAGTAGTCAAAGCCCAGCAAATCTTCTGTGGTCAAACAGACTCAGGACATGTGGTCTCCCAAATAAATAGTACCAATGGTGGCAACTGGCCGATACACTTTGAATGTGGACGAGCTAAAAACAACCTGGTACTGGTGGTAGACGCTGATATTTTATCTGATCAATAGGATATGTCACAGGCATTGTGCTTAGTTTGATCTTTCTATAGCAATTCATATATTTTTGACATTACATTAATTTTATCTTCCTGAAGAAAATTGTGTAGAAAACCTCAGACGGCTAAGGCTAAGATAGAAATAATATTACATTACTACACTCCATTCCCCCTCGTGAATTTTCTAGTTTTTAAAAGTGATTTCAAATTCTTTGTTTTGCATCTTCTGAACTTCACAGGAATCTAGCAAGGTCAGCATCAGCAGGGCGGGGGAAAGGATCATTTTCCTTGCTCTGCACAGGAGGAAACCGAGACATGGCTCTGAGTGTCCTCCATGAAGTCATATGAATTTCAAGCTGCAGAGCTAAGACCAGAACTCAGGCACCCTGACTCTAAGCCAGTAGTACCCTTCCAGCTCTGCCAGAGAGTGAGTCAACAGAAAGGCTGCTTTCTGAGCTGTCAGAAAGCTGAATTTGTAAGTGGCTTCTGGAACAGTAGTGATGAGAGCATGTGAGACAGGGCAGCTCCTTTTTTCCATCAAGTTATAATTTCGTGTTAGGAGCCTTCACAGAACATCCTTCATCTGCCCTGGAGGAGTTAGTGAGATCATTCAGGGGCACAGTGTCAGAGTCGTGAGAACTGGCACTTGTGATTAGCAAAGTGACTTCCCCGGTGAGAAGAACTAAAAGGGGGGCAAAATAAAGGCAAGCTCATTCACATTTTCATTTCTCTAGGATTCATTTAACCACCACATACCCATAGTCCTGAATTAGATATTAAGGACGCAAATATGAATAACAGGCCACAAAATTGAGGAGTTTTGATACCGAGGAGTTCACAATCTGCTGGACAAGAGAGAGAAGCACATATGACAAGCTCTGCTTTAGAAAGTTATGAATAAAGTTCAATGAAAGAGAAAAAAAGGGAAATACTTTTTCATTTTTGAATCGGTAGCGTTTGAACTGGGCCAGAAATATGAGGACCTTTTACCATGGAAACAGGAGGCATAGGGCACAATGAGCATGGAGACAAGATGACATCTGCCACAGCCAGGGAATTTTAAGCAGTTGTATATGTCGAACATGTGGTGTAGGGACTGGGGGTGGTCAGGTGGAAGAAGGGGGTAGAAGTGGGAGACAGAAATGGTAATGGGGTCTGATATCAAGGCCAAAGTGAAGGGCTGAGGAATTTACACCTTATCTTGCAGGTGGAAGAGAAAGGTTTCATCAGGGGAATGACATGATCATATCTGAGTTAGAATCAATTCCAGAGGCCCTTGTGGAGGGTAAACTGGGATGGGTGGGATGGAGTTGGCAGAAAAAGTAACTCAGCAAAAAGAAAGAAACAAACAAACAAAATGCATGCTTCATTGCTAGCAGAGCTCTTTTTGCATTTCCTTTCCCTTAATTTTTCTTCTCCTTCCTTATGTCCTTTTTTCCCAGTAGTTTCCAAGCATTCTGGAGATATCAGTGCTATTTCCAACCAATCCAGGAGTTACCTCCATTGCTCAATGTGCATACTCATCACAAACCATAATAGCATTAAACATGAGTCATTAAACACCAGTCAGAAAAGTACTGGGGTAAACACTGCAGACTCACTCGTGCACACGTGGGTGACCTTGCAGCACCCATGCCTGGAGCCATGGCACTTTCAAGTGTCCCTGTGTCCCTGGGCCCATGGCAGGCCACTTTGCTGTAGATAACATCGCTGTGCTTTACAAAAATCCTAGGCTCTGTCCTCTGAGATGGCAGGGCTGGCTGGGTAGAAGAGTTTAGGAATCAGTAGTCCAAGGATCCTTGACATTTTTTTCTAGTAATGAGCCACAGAGAATCCATCTTCAAAATTTAACATTAAGAAGTTGAGCTCCAGGTGGCCCTGGGAAGAATAAATATTAGTTATCTGCTTTAAAAAAAAAGGAGGGAGGTTGTTCCAGGCAGCTGAGAAGATACCTGTGTAACCAGTTCTAGGGTCTTGAGAGAGTCAATCAGACAGTGTGAGCAGAGAAGGAATACAAAGTCACTTAAATCAAAAACTTGGTTTTAATGCTCTAGTGTCCCAGATTTAATGATTAGTTTCTGGCTAAATTCTCCAGCCAGTTGAGGGAGAGTCAAGTTTGGTACGCAGTCCAAGCCAGAGGAAGAGGATATCTGTGATCCATTTTACAGAAGGCAATGTCTTTTACAGATTTTGAAAGAAATACCATGTTATACTTTCTTTTGCAATTCATTTTGCAAAAAAAGTAAATTTTTTTACTTAGGAATAAAATATTTGTTTTATTTATGTCCTTAAATCTACTTAGTCAAAGTTTCCTTTCCCCCACATTCTTCTAAGTGCCTACTCACTAACCATGTACTTGGGGCAGCCACAAAATAGTAATTGCTAATGATTAGAGAGCACTTACCAGGCATTATTCTAATTACTTATTATTTGTTGATTTGTTTAATCCTCACATTAACCTAAAAAGGTAGATCTTCATAGAAGACGGTAAAATTAAGGAACAACGCGGTTAAGCAGCCTGCTATGCTCACATTGCTGTACCTGAAGAGCTGGAATATAAAACCAAGCAATCTGTCCTCACCCCTCAGAGCAGAGTCTTGTCACAAGTTCACACAGGACAAGCACTGGAATTTGGTGGAAAATCAAATTAGCTCCAGGGCAATGTATTTCTCTTTTAATCTCTTTTCTTTTCTTTCTTTCTTTTTCCTTTCTTCCTTTTGATAATACAACAGAAAAAACTTTAAAGCCATTTTCTAATAGATTAGAGAACCTGCCAATCTAATATTAAGATGCATTATACGTGAACCAAGGCCACAGGCCTGTGTCCTTATCCCAGGAGCCACATTTGACAAAAAAGATTTCACAGCCAGTGGTGATTTTCTTTCATTCTATTCTACCTGTCTCTCCTCCATGCTTTGTTGCAAAAGATATCTGAGTGAATAGGCATACAAGTGTCATTCATTTAAAAATGTCCCCGCCACAGGTCATCTTAAATATCTTTACAAAACATGAAAAGCTCTCCTTACTCTTCGAACAGCTATAGGAGAAAACAGCGGGGTTACACAGTGTCTGCATGCCTGGGACATGTAGGGCTTCCTTGAAAGCCTGGTGGTGCGGGCACCTCTACCTTAAGATGCTTGCTTTCACACCTTCTGCTTCCAGCACTCTGGGATTCGGAGCCACTATGTTTCTGCATGTGTGCCCAAGAACTGGAGGCATGGGACAAGAATGTTTGATATTGAAAACTAAAGAGAGTCTCTTCACCAGCTCTCTCTCTACACAGAGTCCAGTATAACTTGCTTTCTTATTTATTGCCCCATATTTCAGATGCAAAATACGTCTTCACTCACTGGTTGATATATTAAGCCACTGATAGTTCGTGAAATATGTGAAGAAGGGAGTGAATTTGGGCATCCAAATCTTAGTGTCTTTTCCAGACTCCACATTTGTAGGACACTGTCTTGGGGCACACAGCATCAATCTGTCAAGACCTGAGCTTTGGTAAATTATTGAAAAGGAAAAATATTCCTATGCAACATCCTAAGTGTCTGATTTACACATTTTACATAAGAGCCTTGTCTTGGTTCTTGTGGAAAATACGAGTAAGAATGTGAAATCTAGTAGGAAAGTATTGTCTCTGGCTCCTGTCTTCATTTCCCACCCCATCCTTACCCTCTCTCACCTCCCCACCCCCACCTCCCGCCCCCTGCCCCCACCACCCCCCACACAGCTGCATTGATCTCCCAGCAGGCCTTTCCTCAGCTTTCCCATTCTGAGGTATGAATACCTTTGGCCACTCCCCTTCAACTATCTGCCTGGTTCTCCTTTTCAGATAGCCTTTTATGAACCTTCTCTAACAGAATTGCATAAGTAATTTTTCTACATAATTGTTTGAAAAAGTTTTCATTTAAAGGAAGAGTAATTAAACTGAAAAGAGAAGTCATATAAATGGCTACATTTTCAAGATGTAAAGGGTGGAAAAACAGGAGCATCACGGATGAAAGCACTCACTGAGTGCTTCTGGACCTCGTGGTTACCAAACCTCTAATCGGCCGTGTGACACACCTGGGGCATACTGAGCACGGTATTTTGTTGGCGTGGCGGTTTCGTTAATCATACTATTCTCCCTTGCCTGTCTTTCTCTCTAAAGGCTAGAAAAGCCAAATACTTTAGCCTCTCCTACAGTTGGGTGTAGCCCTGACCCATTTCTAGTCAATAAAATATAAAGAAAGGTCTGCCAGGAGATTCTAGACGAGGTATTTTTCTCCCCGTGAAGAAAGAAGTGCCGGAGGAAAGTGGCTCTGCCGCCCTGCTCCCTGCCTCTGAAGGTGGTTGTATGAGAGCACCACCGCGGGAGCTGCTGCAGACATCTGGCAGCAAGGAGGAGATGGCCAAGGGAACCACGGAGACACTGACAGAGGGACTTGATGTCATTCTGTAGCCCAAGTGTTCATCCAACCTCTATTGACTGAATGCTTATTAGCACCAGGCATTGTACTAGTGCTGGGGATTCACGTGTCCCCGCTTACAGGGAGGTGCCTTTTACTAGGAGGAAAGACAGCCAATAATAAATATGTCAGCTAGAGTTAGGAGCTATGGTAAAAAGTAAGAAGGATAAGGTATCTGGAGACTGATAGGAATGACATTTTATATAGATTGATAAAAATACTCTGGTAAAGTGACATTTGAGAGAGCTGTGGGAGTGAGGGAGAAAGTCACGCCAGTATCTGGGGGGGTGGGGAGTGGGAAGGAGTGCTCCAGGAAGCAGGACAGCATACGCAAAAGCCCTGAGGGAAACTTGGTCAGCATGTTCCAGGAGCCGCAGGAAGACCAGAGAGGCCAGAAGTGAGTGAGCAAGAGGGAAAATGGAAGGGAGTGAAATAAGAGAGATCACAGGCACCCAGATCATTTTGAGACTTGAAAGCCGTGGTAAGCATTTTAGATTTTATTCTGGAGGGCTTAACAAATCGTTGGAGGATTTGGAGTAGGGGAGCAACACAGCACTTAAGTTTGACCTGTTTGGTACTTCAGAAAGCCTTTCTGGCTGTGGACATGGAAAATGTTGAGGGAGAGCAAGGGAGAAAACAGGGAGACAGGTTAAAAAAGCACTGAGAGAGATGGTGGTGGCTGGCCACACATGCAAGTGGTGGAGGGAGAGGAAAAGGTTAGATTCTAGATATATTTTAAAGGTCACACCACAAGGATTTGCTGATGTGTTCGATACTTGGTATCAGACTTCTTAATACATGAGAAAAATAAACTCTTGTTTAATCCACTATTAATGTGGCATTCTCCTGTTTGCAGCTGAAAGTATTCTTTTTTAAAAAATATTCTTGATATAGATGAGAACAAAACTATTATTTCTTCATATATTCTCTTCTTTCCAGTTTTATGAGTTCTAACTGAATTATTAGTCTCAAGTCAGTATAGAGTTTTTTGACAAAATTTACTTAATTATTAAACTCCATTGAAATCTCATAAAGAAAGTTGAGGCACAGATGGCTTAAATGATTTGATAAAAGTCACAAACCCAGTTAATGAGTATTGATATTACAACTCAGAGTTCAGACCAGGATAGTAATACAAGATGATCACACAAAATAGCTTCAGCTGTTTTCCCAGGACAGTGGGAGGTGGCCGAGCCAGCTTCCACATGGGGCAGCACTGTCTTCCCAGGTGCTTATCAGGTTTTGTCTGGCACTGAGTGCTCTTTTCCTGGCAAACTCTGGGCCCTGCATGGACAGGTTCTACTGGGTTGCACAGGGGCGGTTCATGGCCTCCTTGCCTCTCTGGAAGCAAAGACAAATGAGAAGAGGTTGGGTTTGCTTACTGGGGCTCTGCCATGGAGAATTGCACGGGAGAACAGGAGAGAAACCTGTCTCAGAAGGAGAAGGATAATTTAAAGCACTTTCAGGTGAAAGCAATCAGTGTTCCTTCTTCTGGTGAAAAGCGGGTGGGTCAATCACAAGACAGAGTGAGTCTGATGTACGCCACATGAGCAAAAAGAGACCCCTTTTGAGGACCTGGGAGAGTTTTACCAGAGCAGTGCTGGCCAATAGGAACCTAATGCCAGCCACATATATAATTTTAAATATTGTAATAAGCATATGAAAGAAGTAAAAGAAACAGGTGAATTTAAAGTCATATTTCATTTAACTGAGTATATGCAACTATTATCACTTCAACAATGTGACACAAGCCACATTTCATGTGCTCAGCAGACGCAGTGGCTGATGGCCGCCACAGCGGACAGCACATCTTCACAGAACCAAAGATGAAAAACGTTAAAAAGGAAAACTTCTGTAAGGGTAAAACACAAAGTATTTTTAAGAACTCATTATAATTTTTCCTATTTCCATGCGTTTCCCAAAACACGGATTGTTTCTAAATCATTAAAATCCAGAATTGCATTTGAGAAGATATATTAAAAGCATATCAAAGACTTGGCAATGGAAGGAAAAATGGGAATAATACCCATTGAGACTGATGTAAGATCCAAACAAGATAAATTATATATTTTACAAAATAGAACATTGCGTGCATATGCCTCTATGACCAGTATTACTTCTTTATTTCATTAGGATATTAGTTCTTGGTTATATGAACACTTCAGATATCTGTAGAGGATTCTTTCAGTCCAATATTATTATGCTCTTGCTTTTTAAAGCCATTATACATTAATAAACACTGACCAGGAATACTTTTAAAATCCCAGGAATAATAAGTTTGATAAAAACTAGTGGCATTCTCTCCAAACAATCAAGAAATACATGGCTCTTCTGGTCAAGATGGAAACAGGGCTAAACACAGCTCACCTCCTTGCACAACCACATAAAAATTGTAACTAAATTATAGAACAACCATCACCAGCAGGAATTGAGTTGATTGGAAGTCTGAGAACTATGGAATTAAAGAAACCACATCCATCCAGACTGGTAGGAGGGGGGAGGGGGAAAAGGGCTGGTCTCACATGCTCGTATGGTAGATAAAAATTCAGGATGGATACCTTGGGAGTGAGGAGTCCCAGCCCCACACCAGGCCCCCAGCCCAGGGTTCCAGTGCCAGGAAGATAAGTCCCCATAACTTCTGGCTGCAAAAACCAGTGGGGATTGAGTCAGTGGAAGAAAATTCTGGAGCCCCAAGTAGTTCCTCTTAAAGAACCCACACATGAACTTACTCAGACTCAACTTCTGCTGAGCTCCAGAACTGGGGTAGCAGCTTGAACTGCACCAGTGGCACACAGGGAGGAACTGAAGTATCTGGTATCAAAGCATGAGCTGGGAAACAGCTTTCTCCCAGACACAAAGTGGGGCAGAGCCACAGAGCCAGCAGGCGGGTGACATACCTGAGACTCCATCAACCTGGCTAACACTGTTTGCCCTACCCTGGAGATCTCCTACCCAACTTACAGCTGGTAATAGTAGCTTTTTTACGTGAATGGCTAGCCATGACTCATGCTTCACAACTTCCTAAATCCTTTCAAACAAGCAAAAGCTGGCCTCAGTGAGCCCCCAGCCTCTGTACCTCATACTAAGTGGCCCCAGGCCTGGCACTAGCAGAAGCCAGCCTAGACTCACAATTTGCTTCACCTGGGAATCTCCAAGCCCAACACAAGTAGCAGCATCTCAGATTGCTCTATTGCTCAGGCAGGGTGGTCCCAGGCAAAACACAAGTGGGGGCTGATCTTGGCCTGCATTACCCAGAAAACTCCAGAGCTTGCACAGCCAGTAGACAGCTACAAAGCACATCAGAGCACCATCGCCCTGCCCTTGTACAGCTGATCCTCCATGGAGGATGGGGGTTGGTGGTAATGGTCAAAGCCAATCCTTGAAACTGACTGTTCTGGATAAATCCCTCCCATTGACCTGCCAACAGTAATCAAGGCTCAGATACAAGGGGATACTCAGCCCACACAAAGGGTGCACCCTGAGTACCCAGCTTGGGTGATAGAGGAGGCTGTGCTACTGGAACCTACAGGACACCTACTACATTAGGTCTAAATACCAAGACAGGGAGTCATAGCAACTCTACCTAATACATAGAAACAAACATAGGGAGGCTGCCAAAATGAGGAGACAAAGAAACATGGCCTAAATGAAAGAACAGATCAAAACTCCAGAAAAAGGACTAAACAAAATGGAAATAGGCAATTTGTCAGATGCAGAGTTCAAGACACTGGTTAGATGGGGGAATGGTGGGGGGGAAATGCAGACAACTGTAAATGAACAACAATAAAGTAATTAAAAAAAAAAGACACTGGTTATAATGATGCTAAAGGAACTTAGTGAGGACCGCAACAGCATAAAAGAGATCCAGTCAGAAACAAAGTTTATACTAATTGAAATAACAATATACAGGGAAACAACAGTAGAGTGAATGAAACTGAGAATCAGACCAATGATTTGGAACATAAGGAAGCAAAAAACAACCAATCATAGCAACAAGGAGAAAAAGAATTAAGAAAAACGAAGGATAGTGTAAGCAGCCTCTGGGACAACTTCAAACGTTCCAACAGTCATGTCATAGGGGTGCCAGAAGGAGATGAGGAAGAGCAAGAAATTGGAAATCTGTGTGAAAAAATAATGAAAGAAAATGTCCCTAATTTGGTGAAGGAAATAGACATGCAGGTCCAGGAAGCCTAGAGAGTCTCAACGAGATGGATGCAAAGAGGTCCACTCTACGACTCTTCATAATTAAAATGCCAAAGTTTAAAAATAGAGAATCTTAAAAGCAGCAGGAGAAAAGCAATTAATTACCTATAAGGGAGTTCCCACAAGACTGTCAGTTGATTTCTCAAAAGAAAGTTTGCAAGCTAGAAAGGACTAGCAAGAAATGTTCAAGTCATGAAAAGCAGGGACCCATAGCCAAGATTGCTCTACCCAGCCAGGCTATCATTTAGAATCAAAGGGCAGATAAAGTGCTTCCCAGACAAGAAGAAACTAAAGGAGTCCATCATCACCAAAACATTATTATATGAAATGTTAAAGGTACCTACTTAAGAAAAAGAAGATCAGAACTATGAACAATAAGATGGCAATAAATACATACCTCTCAACAAGTGAATCTTAAAAAAAACAAACTAAGCAAACAAGAACAGAGACAGAATCATTGATATGGAGAGCGTTTTGATGGTTACCAGGTGGGAAGGGGATATAAGGGAATGGGTGAAGAGGTGAGGGGATTAAGAAGCACAAATAGGTAGTTACAGAATAGCCATGGGGATGTAAAGTACAGTATAGGAAATGGAGTAGCCAAAAAAACTTATACGCGTGACTCATGAACATGAACAATGATGTGGGGATTGCCTAAGAAAGTGGGGGTGCTGGGTGGAGGGAGGTAAAGGGGGAAAATTGGCACAACTGTAATAGCATAATCAATAAAATATAATTAAAAAGAAATATATGGATCTGCACATGGAAAATCTAGAGAGTTTTTAAAAATGTAGCAACAAATGTGGGGGAAGAGAGAAATGCTTCTGGTTTCTCAAGCTTTTCTGAATAAAAATATCATTTAACTCACTGTACACTGAGAGATACAAGTACATGTAAATATATAAACATGTTTTCTTCCTCCCTCATGTCTAAGATGTCTGAATTTCTCTGTAATTACGTTCAGCAGGAAGAACGTCAGGCCTGTGATGAGCAGATCCCAGAACTCTGTCAGCTCCCAGGGCACAGCAACCCACCATACCCCGCCTTTCAATAAACACCACAGACCACATGCATGTGCCCTCACGGAACTTCATGGGTTTCCATGGAGATGGCAATTGTAGTGCTAAGGCACATTTACTATAGCTTTTCGTGTCACCAAGAGTCCTGTAAACACTTGTGCTTTAAGATTTTGTGCAGAAATTTAGCATTTTATAGAGGACCAAGTAAGAATTACCATTTCCCAAATGCACTATATGATTTCCCCTTAGAGCAAAGTCCCTGAAATCATTTATGGTTGTTGCTTCTTTTTAGTGATATGCTTTATTTATTAGAGTAATAAAAGATATAAAGATCTAACTATACGTCAGTGTCACTTTTAAGTGACAGATACTTGTGCTATGTAAATGTTACAATGAATAAATATGACAACTTCCTGGGAATTTCATATGGAAAGAGGCAAATATGGAAAGCAGGAATTGGACTATTGTGTGTATATTAAGTCATTTCTCTTCCTGAATATGGTGAAATGTAAAGGTCATTTCTAAGGATACACTTGTGTTATATCTGTCGACCAACCATAGTTTGAATTTATTCTTTCTTTTTTAAAAAACAAGTTTTAATACATTTATTGGGGTGACATTGGTTAATAAAATTACATAGGTTTCAAGTACACATCATCTGTATATCACGTCATCTATATGTTGCATTATGTGAATTTATTCTTTCTTATTTGTATTATACTTTCTGTATATTTAAAAGACCTTTTTATAAATGTATGAAAATGGCTGGCTATTTTGTTATATTTTCCCATTTCATACATGTCCCATATCACACAGCTAGCAAGTGGCAGGGATGAGATTAGAACTCAAGACTCCTGACTCACTGTGCATGGTTTTTCCATTCTCTTTCCTGGGGCAGAATGCAGGCAACTCCTTCTATAGAAGGCATACCCATTTCCTTCCTTCCTTGCCATGTGCTGCTGACAGGTTTCTGTGCTTCTGACCTGGGCTTCATTAAATCATTCTTCTCTGCATCTGCCCCTTGCCTGCCCCAGAGACTTGGCTCAGCCTAGCTTACCAAGCTTAGTGATTTCAAATACACGTAACCATTGGAGAGCAGCAGTCACAGAGAGATCACATAGCTTGTATGTGCACTCCATGAGGGCTCTGTAGGGAAACAGATTTCTAGTTCCAGTCATATTGATCAAGAGTCACTAAGCAGATTGGAGGAGACACTTGAGTAATTTGTACAAAAATCTAATCTGAGCAGACACGTTGCCTGGATATTCCTGCAAGTCACAAAAAAAGCTCTTACTTTAACAGCACAGATTTTGCAGGGTGGAGTCAGAACCATTTGAATGACTGTCTCAACTCTCACTTACTATGCTCCTGTAGCCAACAACCTCTGAATTATCTCAGCAAATAACTCTGTTAAAGCTACATGATCTTTACAATACCCCCCTTTTTTATGTTTGTTTTGGGGTTTTTTGTACCAGGTCTCATTTACCTTGTAGATGCAGGGTTTTTGTTTTGGTGGGTTTTTTTTTTTCCATCTGAAAAAAAGACTTTGCTTTTACTGTCTGATTAGAGATGAAGTCTGGGTAGAGGAAGAGCTCTTGACTAAGAGGCCTGATCTGGTCCTACCCCTGCAGACCCTGAGTGCGGACCTCCATGGCTCAGGACTCAGAGCCACAGCCAGGATCTGAGCATCTTTTGAAGATCAAATGATATAAAGAATATGAAAATACTTTGCTAATTGTAAAATGAGCACCCCAAAATAGAATTATTTTTGAGGACTGTCTAACATTACACAATACCAGCTATTTTTAGTCTCCATGTGTTAAAAAAGCAAATAATGACTCACCTCACAGAGCTTTTACTTGAATGTGGACTTTATTCATTTAACAACAAAGATGACTAAATCATCTTTATTATGATTATTTCATTATGTTTCAACCCTCTCAACCCAACTAGGTAGCAGCTGAGAGTGCCATCTAGGTGGAGCCTCACTTAATATAAAAGCCAAAATAATAGGAATTGTTGTTTGGTTGTGAGCTAACATCTTCTCCCATCACATACCACGTGGAGCCCTTAGGGTTCCCAGAATTACAACTCTAGGTTCAGACAGACCTTGGCTATTACTGCCTGAGACCAATTCCTCATTCTTTCTGGATGGAAATTTTAATTCTGTGCTGTTCATCCACAGAATACCTCTGAGTGATTAACTATTTTTTCAAGCTATAGAGATGCAGGGAGAACTCAGCTTTCCTGAACTCCAAAGCTTTGTCTGTTTCTCTTCCAAATTCTATTCAGGCATCAAACTGAATTCACTCTTAATCAAATGCATTTTATCTATACCTGGCAGGGATCTAGAGGTAAAAATACAAGATTTATTTCATTTTCATTCTACTATGATGCATTTAATCACAAATACCCCAAACGAAAAGTGAATTTATCATTTCGCCGTGACGGAGCAGCACTCCCGAGCTGACATTCATGAATCCATAATGTAGGGAGGAGACCGAATGACTAAGTGTCCGATTAGAGACAACAGATGAACCTGGCAAACATAATAAATTTAGCTCATAAGCAGGACAGCTTTATAAATGCTCACAATAACTCTCCTGTATGAAATCATGAGCCACTTCCTTCAGTGATGACTAAATTGAAATAGTTGGGGAACATAAAGCAATTGCATGTTTATGACTTTCTCTTTGAGACATTAAAAGGCTACTGAAAGGCATATCTGACTCAGTCTATAACAAAATATATTGAGTAGGGAATGCGTAAGAAAAATATAAACTCATAAAAAGCAAAGCTCCAACCTCTCAAGCGTTCTAGTTTCCACTTTGCCAATAATGATATCTGATCCCACGTGCTTTCCGTGTTTTTCTAGGTACTCTCTCTCTGTTTCCAAAGTGCAAAGACATGCAGATACACCCTTAACCTTCATAATACAACCTGATTCCTTTATAAAAGCTGCTGCATTTTAAGGTAGTTCTATCTCATTGTGACAAAATATAAAATTAGCAAGATATCTCAGCCTTTGAGTCAGAAGGGAAAAAAAGCCTTCCTTTTAGCTGAGATTCCATTTACATCAGAGTAAAAATCTAGGTTCTGACTTACTTGAAGGAAAGGCCTGTGCAGTGCTCCAAAAAGCGCACTTTGCCAGCAGTCTGCCAGCTTCCTTACTTAGCTGGTTAGTGTTTCTGGCCTCTCTTTCTGAGCAGTGAGAAAAAGGATACTCTTCCTTCCCAGCTTTATTTTTAACTCACATGGCTGTGTTCCTGCAGGCCTCTGCTGGCCTACCTGGCCTGAAAAAGAGTCAGGCCCTGCTCTGTCACATGCACCCAATCACGCTGAATAAGGGACTCGCTCTGCTTGTCTATCTAAAACCAGACTGCTGTTAGGGACGGGGCAGGGGAGGCGGGAAAGGGAATGGGCTGCCTGAGAGAGTCTTGTCTTTAATGAAGGCCCCATCCAGAGCCAGGTAAATTTTATTTCCCACTGGGGAAAACTGGTACCTGGAGGTCTAGTGGAACAGGGGCCAGTGCATCCTTCCTTTCTTTCTTCTTTCTCCCCTTCCCACTCTGAAGTTGATCTTAGGTTGGAGGGTGGTGACAGGGAGGGGTCCAAAGAGAGCAAAGTCCATGTGTGTCCTCACCGCCTCTGGATACCAAATCAGGCTCACAAGCACATATCCTGCAGGAATGTGTGGGATGGGAAGCGGGGGCGGGGTGGGGGCGGGGGGGGGGGGGGTTAAAGGCCCACCTTTGCTGAGATGTTTTCTTGCGGGGCAGGGACCAGGATTTTTTCCACAGGCATAAAGGAGTTTGTGTAGAGCTAGAAGGGGGCGTACCTCTAGTGGGTGTAGTGTATATTCTTGTGTGTACACCAACATTTGTGGGCTCAACAAGACGACTTAACTTTATAACCTCAGCCATCAAAGTCAGTTGCAGGACTGTCCAAGAGGTTGGGAGGGGTGTCATTGGTCAGGTACCGCGCCAGAGCTGCGTTTTAACCACACTGGGTTTGGGGCTGTGGGTGGGGAGGGGAGGTGTGGCATCAGTGAGCCTGGGGTGAGAAAGGCGGGGCACGTGTGCAGGGCGGGGGTGGGGACAGTGTTGGGGGTGGCGGCGTTAGGGCGACCCGCTGGCGGGCGACTGGAGCCCCCCGCGGCTGCGCGTGCGCTGTAGTGTCTCCAGCGCCCAGCGTCTCCGCGCGGCGGGCCTGGCGTTGGCACTGGTGGCAGCCTTGGGTTGGTAGTCCGCTGCTGTCGCCTAGACGTCCGCCTGGAGCAGATAGCTGGAGGCAGCCCGCGACCGCTAGCCGGAGCAGCAGCTGCGAGGCCAGGGCGACACTAGGACCTCCGCAGCTGCCACCGGTGGGGCAAGACGACCGGGCTTTAAGAGTGAGGTGTGCTGGGGATAGGGAGGGAGGACTCACAGGCTGCCAAGCTCGTTTGAGCCAACTGTAGTGGGAAAAGCTGCAGAGAGAGCATCTGCGTAATTCAACTCCCCTCCCCCCACTTTTTTAAAAATGGGAAAACAGAGTTCTCAGGGAAAGAGAGACTGATGTCTCCAAGTCACACACCTATTAAGAGGAAGAACCTGGACTAGAAACCAGGTCTGGCTTACCAAGGTTTTTTAAATATACTGTTCTCACTGAAGTGGAGATGAGTAATAATCAAGTAATTCTCATTATAAAACATTTGATTTTGGAAATATGAACGGTGCTATTACGTGGGCATTCAGGACTACGGCTATGACTTAGTGCTGGAAAAATCCAGCCTTTCCGTCCTCCTTGTGCTTCAAGCCCTTATCCCCTCATTAAACGCTCGCTGGCGAGTTCTTTGTGCCAGGCCTTCTGCAGGAAGCTGGAGGGATAGAGATGAACGAGAACCAGCCCTCCACATGGAGAAGGAGAGAAAATTCCCCAGACACCAGTAACTGACGCAGGTAGGGGAAGAGACAATGGGCATCAGATACGAGGCTCCGTGGAAACTCTGAAGGAGATCTCGTTTCTGGCTGACTGGAGGAGACATTCGGGGAGAGAGTAGCATCTGACCTGGATCTATAAGAGTAGGTCATTTGGGGACATTTAGAAATGGGCAGCGCATTCCAGGTAGAAGGTTCAGTGTTAACAACAAAATTCCAGGTGAGTGTGAGGAATGAGGCATAGTTTGCTTTGCCTAGAATGTAGGGGTGAATAAGGAGGCCACCATTATAGAGAGGACAAGATGAGTTGGTAGTGGGGAGCTCTGGAGGGATTCTAAGCAGAGAATGACAGTGCAGTGGCTGTAGCTGGTTAATGTCGCTGGCAAGTAGGACCCTCAGCTGCAGTGAGGATGCTGGACCAAGGGTCCTTGCAGCTCTGAGGCCTTGTGGATTAGCCAATCCAGGAGCACAAGGCTTCATAGAGCCTTCATGGAGGACGGTGGATGAAAAATGCAGCTGGAACGGAAAAGGGCCCAAATTGAACTGTTGGACTGCAGGGATAGCCTGTGATAGTATTTCTGACTCCCACAGCGTTCTTGGGAGTAGTTTGTGAAAAAGTACTCTTCACATTCCTGTAACAGAGGTGTCCTCATGGACACAAGCAGCAGTTACTCAGACTGTCTGTCTGTCTGTGCAGGGGGCAGTTATTATTATTTTTTTTATGCATCCCTAGGGACCAACATGGAGCTATAAACAGGGCAGCCTGTTTCAGCAGCTGAAAGAGGAAATCGATTGTACAAAGACTTACCTTCATGCCACTCTTTATTTTCAACTGGCCAAACAATTCTGTGTAGATGAATTGTTAAAATGAAATATTTTTACCTTAAAGGTGAGACAGAGTATCTTAGAGGATTTTATAAATATATCTTTAATTCACTCTATGTTATCATTTATGAAGTTCTACATCACATACTTGTCCCTGAATGAAATGGATAGAAGTGGTCCATGTAAATCAAATTAACTCAGGCCAGACACATTGTAGCCATTTCCCTGAAGTCTGAGTCTGGGCATCTTCTAGACCAGGGGTGTCAAACTCACTTTCACCAGGGGCCACATCAGCCTCGCGGGTGGCCTTCAAAGGGCCGAATGTAATTTCAACTCCTTAGCACTTAAGGAGTAGTTACATTTATACAGTCCTAAAATTATTTCAGCCCTTTAAGGCCACCGCGAGACTGATGTGGCCCTGGGTGAAAGTGAGTTTGACAGCCCTGTAGATGCTTCTAGCTTTACCTTAACACCTTACCTGCTAGAGAAGAGCAAGGGTTCCCCAAGACTCTGCTTCTCATTACTCACCGGTTCCACATATGAATGTTTAGAAACTTCCTGTGTTGGTATATGAAATATATATTCTGTGTGCTTTGTGGCTTCTTTATCTAATGGTTACTTGGGGAGAGGGACAGGGCGAAAGACTGTCTCATAGCAATTCCTTTGGTGAATGATGTTAATCAGTGGCATAAAGCAAGAGCATGCAGTCTGGAATGAGAAGACAAACCTGGAATTGAAATCTAGTTCCATCACTCACTCCCTGTGTGGCTTTGGGTCTGACACATGGTGGTCATAATAATCAGCTCACAGATGTTAAGCAGTGTGACAGCATGCAAGGAGGGCTCCGAAATGTCAGCAAGGGACACCCTGTAAGTGTGCATGGGGAGAAGCAGGTAGGATTGGGAGTCTGCCCTCAGAAGCAGGCTAATCTGAGGCCAGGTGTGGGTTCTGCCCTTCCCTGCTGTGTGATTTTGGATGAGTTCCTGAACTGCCATGAACATCAGGTTCCACATCTTTCAAATGGAAGAAGTAATTATATCTATTTTGTGGTATTGATTTGAGGATTACACCTAGCACATTTTCTAGAAAATAGAAGGAGAACATTAGAGTTGAAAGGGATCTTAGAAAGCCTCTTTACCCTAACATCCTCCCATCTGCACCCCCACTGTGGGAATTTTATTTTTGTCAACCCTGACTGTGTTTAAATATTTCCAGTGACAGAAACTGCTTTCTGTACAAGGTGCTCCATTCCATTATTGGATCCTCTTCAAGGAAAGAAAAATATTTTTCATGTACAGCTCAAAATGCCTCAGTGTAACCTGCACATATTGGTCCTCTTCTATACTCTGTTTAAAAAAAAATTAGTCTTTTTTAAATTATTATTTTTTATTTTGAAGTAATTATAGATTCGTATATAGTTGTAAGAAATAATACAGCGAAATTCCTTGCACCTTTATCCAGTTTCCCCCAATGGTAACAACTTGCAGAACTGAAAACAAGGTCAGAGCCAGGAGACTGACAATGACCCAGTGGAGATGCAGGGCTTTTCCGTGGCCACCAGAATCTCTCCTGTTGCCTTTTCATGGCCACACCTACTTCCCTGTCTTCCTTAGCCTCTGCAATCGCTGTTTGTTCTCTACGTCTATAATTTTGTCATTTCGAAATGTTACACAAATAGAATCATACGCTACATAACTTTTGGGGTTGCCTCTTTTTCACGCAGCGAGATTCTCTGGAGGTTAACTCGGGTCCTTGCGTGCGTCGATAGTTTGTTCCTTTTTGTCCCTTAGCAGTGGTGTTTGATAGTCTGGCTGTGCCGCAGTTTAACCATTCGCCTGTTGAAGGTCATCTGGTTGTTTCCAGGTTTGGCTGTTATGAGTAAGCTGCTGTCAACGTTTGTGTACAGGTTTCTGCGTGATCATAAGTCTTCACTGTCTTCCATCTCTGGGATAGGTGGCTAGGAGTGCAGTTTCTGGGTCATCTAGCGGGTACAAATTAAGTTTTTAAAGAAACGGAGACTTCTTCCAGAGTGGCTGCACCGTTTTGTGTTCTCATCAGTTACCCCGCACCGCCAGCGTTTCCTGGTCGTCGGTTTTATTTTAGCTGCTGTGATTGGGGTGCAGGGCTGTCTCGTCAGGGTTTTCATCTGCGTTTTCTGAGTGGCTAGTGACGTTTAACGTGGCTTACTGGACATCTGTGCCTCTTCTTCGGTACAATGTGTCCTTGTGTGTTTTCCTCAAGTTCTAATTATATTCTTTGCTTTTTTATTGCTGAGCTTTTGAGAGTTCATTATATGTTCTCCAAACTAGTCTTTTATTGGATATGTGGTTGACAAATAGTTTCTCCTACTCCGTAGATTTTTTCCTTTTTTTATTTTTTGGTCCCTTTAACAGATCTTTCACAGTGCAAAAGTTTTTAATTCTGAGGACATCTGATGGTCAGTCTATCCGTCTATAGACAGTACGTTCGGTAACACGTCTAAAATCTTTGCTTACCCTCGATTCTGAGGATTTTCTGTGCTTTTTCTCTGTGCTTTGTAGTTTTACAACTCACGTGTAAGTTCACGATCCATTTTGCATTATGTTTTTGTATCAAGTGTGAGACTTACATTGACGTTTTTCCCTAGTGAAGGTCTAATTCCTCCCTCAAAACAATTGGTTGAAAATCTTTTTTACAATAGCATACGACTTTGGACAAGACCAATTACCTACCGGATTCTGTCTCCTCTGTCCTAAAAGTGAGGGCTTGTATTAGGACTCGGTGGGTGTTATTCCGGCTCCATTCCTGGAAGGCCTGGGGTCCCAAGAGCCCCGGTAGCAGCAGCAATAAGGAACAGATGGGATCCTCATACTACTCCCTGACTTCATTCAGGGCAGTGCTGCTTTTCATGTTGTATATTTTTGAGGGTCTACCTGAGATTTGATTTGGTCTAGTGCCCCACTGCTAAAACCGAGGTTGCAGAGGACCGAGTTCGGTAACATCTAAAGTACCTTTCTGCAGCAGATTGCTGGGATTCTAAGTGTTTGGTGTCAGAAATTACTTTTCCCCTTACATACTAGCCTTCAGGCTCCTCTCTTAGTTTCTTCAGAATTTACTCATATGAAATATTTTCCTTGTTGTCCTGTCATCTCTCCTTTTAAAAATGACAGGCTTCATGAAATCAATTAAATTGCTTTGCATAAATCAGTTTACAAGTTATATATAAATATATGTCAGAATTTAAAATGTGTTAAATATATTAAAATTTGGCAGTGGAATCATTGTGGCTGAAAGAGGGGGTAAGGCACTAATATCACACATCAGCCACGAACCAATCTTCCAGCCTTTTTAAGTAGCCACTGCTCTCTCACCGTCCACCTGCCTAGCTCTTGCCAGTTCGCGCAGCACTTGCCAACAGCTTGTAGACAGTCTATTAAGGGTTATTTGCAACGGCTTTTGGAGATCAACAATTCAGCCTGCCTTATACTTTCTGCCTGCCTTCAAAACGAAGAAACAGACTCAGACAATTTGAATGACTTTCCCTAAGTAACTGAACTAGTAAGTAGAAGACCTGAAACAAGAGCTCATATTTTTAAAATATTTTTTTATTTATTTTTTCAGAGACAAGGGAAGGGAGGGAGAAACAGAGGGAGAAAGACATTGATGTAAGGGAGAAACATTGATTGCTTGCTTCTTGCCCGCACCCAGACCCAGGGACCAAACCTGCCGGCCAGGCATGTGCCCTGACCGGGAATCAAACTGGTGATATTTTGCTTTGCCGGATGATGCCCAACCAATTGAGACACACAGGTCAGGGCAAGAGCTCATATTTTTAACACCTACTCCAGTTATTGTCCCCTTTATGTTTTATAATATAAAGGTTTCAGTGGGTATTTTCCAAAAGTTGGCATTTTCTATGGTCATTATTTATCTGTAAAATGGGCTAGTAACATAATAAACTCAAATAGTTGTAGATTTTTAAAAATTAAATAGGGTTAATTGAGAAAGTACATTGGAAAAAAACGTTACATTACAAAGTGCTCTCTGTTTAAATGGTGGTTATTGTTGTGGGCTTGGCTAGGTCTCTGAATTCTAGCAGGCAGCTGTGTGTGCCTGCTGATTCCTATTCATTGGAAATGCGTTTGTTTATATTGTAATATATGATCTATTTTTCCCCTAGTACCCACGTGGCCAAATTGTGAACTCATGTTAATAAGACTCAAACATGTTCGAGAGGGTGGTTAGACTTAACGGTTTCCATAAGTCGTTTTAATAGTTACTTTTCAACAGATGGACAGCTTATATTGGACCACGTTTCGGTGCCAGTGTGATGATTGAAGTTTTCAACAGATGGCACATAAATACTTGGGAAAACACCCTCCCAATATTGTTAGAAAAAAGACTTGAAGAATGCCAGAAAAATGACAGTTTCTATTCCCAAGTCCTTAGCCTGTGCTATCCTAATTATAATTTAGATGATTTGGAAGTTTCCCTTTCTGGCACTTGGATTTATTTTGTGCATTAGATGATGAGGAACACTCTGTTGTCAATTAGATATTGAACATGGATTTAGCATTAAATCTTTTGATTATTGATGGACGTACAGAACTTCCTATTCTACTTCTTGCCATATATAGAAAATATAACCTTCCATAAAAGTAAACTGTCAGAGATGTATAGGCTTTTTTTTCTGAAAAGTATTGATTCATAAGGAAAAACAAGCTCGTCAAACTTAGAATTTTCAGATATACTCCTCAATAGGATGAGTTTCCTAACCTTCCAAGTTATCCCACTTCAGTGCTGACCACTTTGCACTGTTCCTGGAGTCAGTAAGTGAGGACTCGGGCAGTAAGCAGAGCAGTGTGGGGTGAGGTCAAGTCTGTGGGGGTGCTGGTGGCTATCACAATGACAAAGAGCATTCACTGAGATTTAGCGGGTGGAGGCCAGAGTGCCTGGGCTTGCACAGCAGAGTCGAGCACAAGGAAGAAATGCCCCGCATCCTACTAGATGCCTGAATATCTGGCTGGACACTCATCTGAGCCTGGAGCTTATTGTCTTCTTAAATTAACCCACAGAGTAAGTTTGGTAATACAGTGGTGTTTCCCCCCACAGCGTAGTAGCACCCGCCCATACCTCTGATCTTTGATTTTATTATGCTGCTGTATGAAAGGTTGAAAAACTTCGCATCTTCTGCTTTTGAATCCTGACTTCTTCATGCTCAGTAAGTGCAAGTATTTACATACTTTATTATGTCTTTTTGTGTAGTTATTTACATGGTAGAACAGATAGTCATATAAAGGTCCTTCCCTTTTCTATTCCAAATAGGGCATTATATTAATATTTTTGAAGTTTTGTCTATAGGTAAGTAATATTTGTGAATTTCTGGATTTAAAGAGATAATTATAAAATGCTTATTATAATGAAAGGGTCCTCAGACTAATCAGGATGAGAAGCATTGCCACAGAAAATTAAGCAATAGCAGACAGAGTCTTTCTCCACTGGTTCTCTTGTGCACACATAATTCATTGTTCGAATCATTCAGACAAACAATCAAGGGCATGAGTCTAGGTCTCTAATAAGGACTCTAACCCTAATAAATTCTGTCTCCCTTTGCTTGTGTGGAAGTCTTAACTGATTTTCTTTTGGCAAGTTGCATCAAGTAGATTTTCTCTATGTCTGTCATTACAGATGGCGTTTAATGACTGCTTTAGTTTGAAGTATCCTGGCAACCCCCGGCCAGGGGACTTGATTGAAGTGTTTCGTCCTGGCTATCAGCACTGGGCCCTGTACTTGGGTGATGGCTATGTCATCAACATAGCACCTCTAGGTGAGGATTGTTTCCAGCAGCTCCTGGGAGCTTTTCAGTTTTATTACAAGAAAGAATTATACACAAAATCACAAAATAAGATGAGAAAGTAGATAAATATACCTGATCTAGGTTTAAGGAAGAACATTTTAACACCAAAGTGACATTGAAGAAATCACAAAGGCCAATTAACATAAAAATTTAAAATTTCTGGTTTAAAAAAGAAAGCACTGCTAAAAAGTAAAGAATCAGCTGGGAACAATAATTCTGGCTGCTGGGGGTACGTAAACCTCTCCCAGTATGGTGGAGCTTACATTCTACTTGGAGGGGAGGGTGGTAGAGGAAGAAAGAGAACACAGAGAACAATGTTAGAATAAAGATAAGTAAATAAGTAATATGGAGAAAATAAATCATAGAAGCAGCAGAGGAAGTGCTAGAAGTTTCTGTATTTTTAAATGAGGTGGTTGGGAAAATCTTATAAGAAAGTAACGTTTGAGAAACAACTTGAGATGAGAAAACCAGGCAGATGACATTTGGGAAAAGAGTTTCTCGGGCCAAGTGGAAAGTAAACACCCAAATCCCTCAAAAAACAAACAGCTAAACAGTTATGGAATGGTTTGTAGAAGAAAGCAAAAGCCAATACCTATTTTAACTTTTTTGTCATCTAAGAATTGTCAAATAAAACGACAGATTTTATGCCTATCACATTAGCAAAGGTTAAAAAATGGTAGCAATCATTGTTAATAAGGGTATAATGAAATGAATACAAAGATATTGTTGATACAAATATAAGTTGATAAAATGATTCATAAAAACAACTTAATAACATGTGTTAAGAGTTTTAAAAGAGCTGACATGCTCTGAGTCTGCCATTGGACTTCTGCGAGTCTGTTCTTGGGAAATACCTAAAGGATGTTGACTGACATTCATGTATAAGGGTGTTCATGTCTGTCTCATTTATAAGGGTTTAAAAAACAGATAATGGCTCAATGTTTCAAAAAAGAGGCGGTGATAAGATGAGGCTCTAGATAGACCAAAACAATAGCCACCAAAGACCACGTTTCTGGACATGTTTAATTGCATAAGTGATGGTCCTTGTATGATATTTATTTGAAAATTCCAGATTAAATGCAATACATAATAAAAGCCAGTTTGCCAGGAAAAAAAAAGAAAAGAATATGTACATACACATGAACACACACACACACATAAATGCACCTATATATGTGTTAATAGCAGAAATAATAGAAGTACATTAAAATAATTGTAGTTATATCTGGGTGGCAGAATGCTGGATGATTTATATTTATGTGTTTATTCTATATGTTTATGAACTTTCTAAATATTTAGAAATGAGCACAATTTATTGAGAAAAATATATACAGATAAATAGCCTGGAGTATTTTTCCCTCCTCAGGGTACCTTTAAGAAGTGTATATAGGCCCAAGTCTTACTATCTTGAGAACTTTTAATGAAATAGTTTCAGCGATATTTTGAGTTTCTTCTTGTTCTAGAATATTGAAAATGGAAATAACAAATAAAATGACATTTATGATACAGGGCTGGTAGTTTCTGTAGAGCCTAATGATTAACGCTTAGCAGCTCTCTGCATGATCCCTGCAACTTTCATATCTGGAAAATAATATGAGATTTTGGTGCTATTTCCTTATTTTCATGTTGTAAGTTTCATATTAATGTGGTCCAGTCACTGAGCTATGCTTCTGTAGACTGAAATTTAATTCCTGTTTCTGCTGTTAACTACTCATGATATTTTGCAAGTCAGTTTACCTCTCCAAGCTTCAATCTCATCTGCAAATTGATTATATCGGAATAGTAAAAAAAAAAAAAAAAGATTAGTAATTCTAACTAGGATTTTTGTGATCAAAGAACTTGTAATATGTAAGGACTTTCAATGTGTAAGCTTTGGAAATGCTGCTCCAATGAATGGGACCTTGCCAGTAGAAAAAAAGAGGAGTGGGGAAGGTGGTTTGCTTTCAGTCATTACTAAAAGGAAAAGTGTCTGAACACTAGGTATTTAGAGACCTTTCTTCTCATGATTTATTGGAGCAATGGCAGTCTTGGATACATGGAGAGGGACTGGAGCCTGGAGTTGGAGCTGACACTGAGGAAGTATCTGCCCAGCCTCAGATGCCAACTGTGGCAGGCCAGCATCCAGAGGTCCCTGGTAGTCTAGGCAAATGCTTACCCATAAAGGCAGCTAAAACAGAGTGACGGGGCATGGGGCCTTCTAACAGGTGGGTAAGCCACAGCATGAGGCCACATGCAGGAGGCAGTGCATGTTAGGTTAGGTTCAGGTTCAGGACCAAAACTTAGTTTCTTGGCCAAAGAAACTGGCAAGACAAAAGCGGTCATTCCATCTGACCCCAGCTGACCCTTCAGAGGAGTGAGGTATTGTGCAGATTGCAAATTGGACCCAAGTGGAAGCCTAGTTGAATGAATAAGTAAGTGTAAAATGTGGAAGGCGAGGGTAAGGAATGCAGCTTAGACGCTAGGACAGCCCTACTACTCATAATGCACTACTGCTGAAGCCCAGCAATATTAGTTGGGAAGGTCTCACATGCTGAAAAAGAGACTGCTGTATAGAAAATGTAGATAATGATCTTATCTGTATTGTGTCAGAAACATGTACCAACATCTCTAGTAATAATACCAACTGAGAGAGAACTTTTCACTCAAAAGCAGGTACCATTTTCTCACCCATTTGCTCTTGGGGAGATTTAAATTTTCCAAGGTTTTCTTGCATTCTCACTCCTACAGTATTGAATAAGTGTATTGTTAAATTACAATGAGTGCTGAAGATGACCGAATCTTAAGCTAGTAAGATTAGGTGATTTCTGGTTTGATGATGAACTGGGAGCAGAGCTGGCTTTAGTTATCCCAGCACTTTCAGCCTTTAGAGGACATGGAGCTCCCTGCGCTGGCCCAGTGTAGCTTGCTAACCAGAATTCTCCTTACAGAGGATGGCGTTCCTGCGTCATTTACAAGTGCCAAGTCTGTCTTCAGTAGAAAGGCCCTGGTGAAGATGCAGCTTCTGAAGGATGTTGTGGGAAATGACACATACAGAATAAACAACAAATATGATGAAGCATACTCCCCTCTCCCCACGGAAGAAGTCATGCAACGGTCAGAGTTTGTTATTGGACAAGAGGTAGAATATGACGTGCTGGTCAACAATTGTGAGCACTTTGTGACTTTGCTTCGCTATGGAGAAGGGGTTTCGGAGCAGGTGAGTCTTCTTTAAGAGATGCATAAGGAGTTCCTTACATTGGGAAAAGAATATTGACTGTGAGAAGGTTCCCAGGCCTCACACAAAATGACAAGAACAAGAAAATAAGGGAACACTGAAAGACAAAGAAGGAAACTGAGTTGTTCAAGGTCACGCAGCAAGTTAATGGCCAAACTGAGAATAGAACATTAATATCATAAATTTAAGTAGAAGGGACTTGAAGCAGAATCAAGACCACAGCTTTCTGTTAGTCTGTTGTCTTCTGTCCTTCCATCTTTTCCCTCATTATCCCACCACTCAGCAATCTTAAATCAGCAACCTTAGATGCGAGATTGTTGACCTTTTCGCGTGGGAGTTCATTTGCCAAAAACAGATGGTAATTCTAACATTCTTTGTCATTAGCTGACAGAAGCCAACTGATGACTTATCTTGATGGGTTTGTAAATGTTTTTCTAACAACTTACAATGCTCATTTCAAAGAAATTCTGTGCTTTTAAGTTGATTCATTGAGATTTTGGATTATTTTTAATGGAGTAATTGACTTTATTTTAAAGTAGCTTGCAACTTTGTCATTTACCTCCACTATTTTGTAGTGTGGCAGATTTGTAACAAAAGCATGCTGGAGTGAGTCAATTGCTTTTTCCCTACCTGTCATCTCACCAATTCCATTCCATCACTGATATTTTAACTTAAAGATTTTTAAAGTGGTATAAGAAAATGAACATATAAAGGCTTCCAGTGTCTTGAAATGATGGATCAGTTATATAAGCATCTATTCTAAGGAATGAGGTTAAGAGTCTTCTGGAAGCTTAGGGAAATGGAAGATGAAACATTATAAAAGGATACATTTGTTTTCATTAGGAAATGATTTCATTGGAAATTAATTTTTATTGGGAAATGCACTAACATAATGAATGTACTACTCACATGGAACAATAAATTGCTTCTGGGCCAGAACACAGAGTACATACACACAAATTTCGGCTCACGTTTGCTTTGGAAACTAGTGGTATAGCTAGAAATTGAGTGCATTTTTCTCTGTTGTTAAATGGTAAAATTCTACTGCACTCAATGAGCCTTTTTAAAAATATGTGTCTCAAAGAAAAGGAATGAGAGTCATCTTTTTGCTTTCACGCTCACTCGCGGTCTGTCATCTTTTGACCTTTCATACCCAGAATCAGGACCGATAAAAACTCAGCAGCCCTCCACAACTAGTAGAGTGCTTTCCTGGCAGACTCTGACGATGAGGTGCAGTGAGAGCCCCAGGAACCCACCTGAGCCTTGGAATTCGGCTGACCTGGGGTAGAGCTCCACCTTCCCCAGTAGCGAGCTGAGTGACTCTGGGCACATTGTTTATCAGTTTCCTAATTTATATACTGAAGTTGTTCTGTAAATTACAGGAGATATTTGAAATCTCTCAGCATTCTGTATTACATATTATCCATCCTAATAAACACTGGATATTACTCTTAATGACACTATTTTAGGAATTTTATAGATCTCTTTTGGCACTCTTTAATAAAAACCTCTGCTGATCTAACAGGAAATATAGCACTTTAATTATTATTTTTATTACTGTCAATAATTAATAGTATTACTACTAGTAATAGCTAGTCATAGAGTAGTTTTCTGGGTCCCCTTAAGGCTTAGGGGTCTTGAACTTAGA